>DVZL01001176.1:0-18744 GCA_018236625.1 Lasaia peninsularis
GGGCGAATTTTTGCATTATTGTTTGCAATTCTTTACATTATATACCTGCCGTCACTTTTTCCGTCAGGAGTGAATAAATTGTTTATGTGTGGGTTAAAAATGTAATGCATATTATATAAGAAATAAGAAAAAGTGCTTATTGTTTCAAAAGTCAACAATAAATAGTTTTTATATATATAAAGCGTTTAAAGTTAAAAGGAAATCATCTGTGTTAGTACGAAAATATGAAAAAAAAATAAACTCTCTGCCAGGCAGAAGAGTGGGCTGGTGTTAAGAATTCTGCAACGTTTTGCTTATATTTAAGTATCATTGTTTTAGCTTTTCCTGCCGCTTCATTAACATATTTAGTGTGGCTAGGTGATGATTTTCTCTATCCGTGGATCTTTTACATTCTAAATTGCTTACGAATAAATTACTGTTCATTAATCGAACTAAAATTAAAAACTGTTTAATCGGTAATCATGAGTTTTTAATTTATATGGCAGGCTGGTGAAAAAAAGGGCAAGACCGCGACCGATAACTACCCTAAAGGGCAGGAAAATGAAGGGTTAAATATTTTTCCATTTATAGCTGTCTGTGATTCTGCCCCTAGACCATTGCCACGTCTGAAGCGACAGTTCTTTCAGTATTTTTTCGAATAGACATTGTGGATAAATTTTTACTAAGTTTTGCTTATACACGTTTGAAATACCTGTAGCACGTATGTAGAGATTATTTATTGATAATAAATATTGTCACCGTATTCGGTGGGAGGTGCTTCCCTGCTTTCAAATTAAGTGATAATGAATGAAGAAATGAAGGAGATTAAATTATATATTCCTACAGTTCAATGGGGACTTTCGTGATCATTTGCAACTCATTTGTCTAACTCCTAACCTTATCAATGTTCGACATACTGCCCATAACAAATCACAGAAGTCAGAAAATAAACATTATATACCCATTAAATTAAAAGCTATGGATAGTTAACGCATGTAGACTTCATTAACAACTTTGAGTGCATCTGCTTACCATTTATTGAGGTTTGAATTAGAAAAAGATGTACCATCAATATCATTTATTCAATCAAGCATAATATTATAACACTATTCGAAAACATTTAATATCTACTGTGAGATTATAATAGCAAGCAATAAGAAGTATTACCGAAAATAATCGCAACATTGACAGAATTAAAAATTATGCTTTTATAAGTATTATATTTGAACTTTCAGTCTATTAGAAATAATTAATTGCTTTCAATTTTCTTAATGTGATTTTAAGCCTCTTAAAATATCTAGGAAACAATGTTTAATATTTGATATACATATACTGAAATAGTGATGTGTATTGAGGGCTCGTAAGGGCCTTTTGAACGAATCGATAAATATAGATTACTCATTAGATGTTATACTTGTTTAAAAAAATGTATTTATGCTATATTATAATATTTATGTTTAATAAAGATATTACGTCTGGGTCTCTAAGTCTCAAATCATATATAAAAATGGTTCTCGTTAAAAATTAAATTTGGTTTTGATTTGAAACATTTTAATTTAAGATTTTAATGTAATTTAAAAAATGAAGTATCCGAATATTTAACGATCCGATCAAATTTACTTCGAGGGACGAAAATCTCACAATTAAAACTAGGTGTACTATTACTGACTTGTTTAGACAATATTTTTTCAACAATGTAAATTTTCAGTCTCAAATAACTTTACATAATTTCTGCAATATTTATTTTATTATATATTATTCAAATAATGCGTTGTAATAAATAGACCTAGGGAGTTATTTTTTTAATTACCACAGAGTGATTATCTTTGGTGCTAAAAATAACCAGCGGGTTTAGAATGTGCACTATCGTCTCGACTCGATCGTGTCGTTTTGTACGATTTAAAATGTTAAACCCAAAATACCTAGAATATTTTTTTGAGTTTTAAATCGCGTTTTAAATCGAGTTTTAAATCGCGCGAAATATCCTGAGTTTTATAGAAATTTATTCATTTTGAAGTTTTATATACTTCATAATTTTTTAAGCATATAAATACTTTTGAATAAGTTGACCTGGATGGATTTAGATGGATGTACATTATTTCTATTTAGATTTAAGTAAAAGTGGAAAGGATATACACCAGTCACTTAGTGATAATTCCAAAATAGCAGCCCTGATCCTTATTCAAAAAGAGTTAACTATTAAATAAAAAATATCAAAATTAAATCAATTCGACGACTACTACACGATATATGAACTCTGTATTATATTATTAATAAATAGACACATATTCAGTGAAGTAGAAGTTCTACGGATATAACAATGAACTATTGTAAATAGGGAATGTGATATACAATATGCACTCTGTCATAAAATGCAGTTTTCTTTAATTTCACAATTATTTAATTTCTACTAAAAACTAACGAGAAATTATAATTACAAATAATGAGTCGAGAACATTAATTTTGTTAAACAGACACGAAATGGATACACTTAGGCCCACATTCATTACTAATGATTAACAATTTTACATGAAAGGTCGACTAAATCGTAGATTCACCACGCGAAGCAACACTGCTAGTAACTAAAATACGACTAACGCTGGCTAAAAATGAATCGATTTTGATGATTACCTGTTTGTCTATTTAACACAAAAAGTATTATATTTAATTTAATAAACCTAACAAATTTAATTATTGTAATAAATATTGAAACCACATAACTGAAATTTTGTCAAAAAATTGTGAAACTCAAATTAAATTTGTTGCAACATGTTGCAATTTTTGAACAAATGTCAAATGTTCTGTACATTGACCATTTATATCCATGGAATATCTACGATTTAACACCATTGTGCCTTAAGTATAACATTTATAATGCAGAAACAAACAAGACATTCATATTGAGATCAAATTTAATGAGTTCAGTAATATCTTCTCTTTTTCAACGAGAGCTCCATATATGACAGAAAATGAAAAAATACAATATACTTTTCAATTTATCTATAACTGAAGATTTAATAATATTTTAAAACGCCGTCGATGTGAGTTTAATGAGCTAGCACATTTAAAGCATAAACACACATAGATTGCATTCTATACTTGTGTACAAAGATTCAATATTTACAGTTTCTGAACAAAGAAAAAATGATTTGTAATTAGAAGATCATCCAATTTTAAGATTTCATGACACATATTGTTTAGAAGCAAATATACAAGTTCTCATTTACCTTTAGGGTTCGAGAAACATTGACACAAATACTATGTGTTTTGTAAACCATTGAATGGACAAGGGGATGTAATAATAATAACCATAGCATTAATATGGTCTTCTTTTCCCTGTTTTATCATTTTAACCCCCTACTCAAACGTCAAAAGTTTCAAACGTCAATCAATAGTTGCGTAGATCTGGCATTAGTCATATAGTACATGAGAATTATTTTCACGCTGACGCCCCGCGTCTTTATCCTTTTGTTGCGACGTATCTTTTATAGATAAAAACTAAAACAAGCGCGGTTCAAGTGTGCTAAGCACTCGGCCCGCGCATTATCGATACGTAGTAGATAGTGGAGTAAGAGAAGAGAAGTGGAGAAGCGGAATTACAAAGCGGCTAAGCTGCGCGGAATCACTACCAACGTGTTCATAGCGTGTTGGCATCGCCTTATTATTTTTGAACGTGGCAACACTGCACTTGATCATGCTTGACTATTGTGGATAATGTAACTGTATTATTTTGTCTTTCCCTAACAACTGAATGTTACACGTTAGTTTGGATTATTATATTTATACTCAGATGATGATCAAATATAGTAAACAACCGTCAAAACGTAACAAAAAATCTCATGCACTTTGGGTTCAATGCAAAATCTACACGCCAATTGGGTGATGTTTAGGCGCTATATCACTAAAGTACAAAAAGCAGAGATCGACTTATCCTAACGTATATAATTATTCAAATCATGTAAGACTAACTTAAAATACTTGTGTGAAAACAGTCTTCAATCACATTGGTGAAGACCAAATGCACACAAACTTTAAAAACATAAATAACTGCAAGTATAACTTTAATAATAAAAATACATCATTTAATGACGCTATTGTTATTATAAGGAATCTAAACCATATTTTGAATAATATAATATTGAAAATAAAAAAATAAATAATTTAAAATTGAATTTTAATATTTTGTACACTTTGAACATATTAAAAGAAAAGAACTTTATTCATTATATGAGTAAATTCACATTAGAAAGAATAACTCGAGCAGTTTTCAAAGTAAATTAAATGTCCCAAACACCAGTCCTGAAATAATAAAGCGGCGTGCGCTAGTAAAGTAGCCAGTCTATAATCAGCACTAAATTCGTGGGATAAGGTCTATATTTAATTAACTTTCTATCTATTCTTGTTTCATTTGATGTGATCCTAAACCAGTCGTGTTGTCTCTATCACTTAGTACCAAAATTATCACTTCCGACTACCACAACCTAGCTGCTATGATTAAATTTCTTTAATCATTCCATACTGCCTATGCCCATTTTTTACGAATTATGACAGCCACTTTAGAGGTGTTGGCAACTATGTCTTAAAAACCCCAAAACCTTGTATCAGATTAAAATTTACACTTTTCAACAAGAAAAAGTGATTAATCGTAAAATTGTTTTATCTTGTAGATTTTGCTCTCCCATATTTTTTTATACAAGTTTATTTTTTAAGGTTGACAACATAACTGCGATTTCACTATCACAAATTTGATTAGTATTGCCACTTGATATCTGAATACACCTCGCATTGTGGAAATATTTCAAATATAGTCTATAAATCTGACGCAGATAATACAAATGTCATAACTCCAGGAAAACTCGCCAGGTGTAAGATACATTACATCACTTACAAATCAATAGCGAAAAATAATTGCAACTTCGTCAACGACCTATTTTGACCTTTTAGCATATAGTTTATATTTTTCCTACAGACCATTTTAATTTATTTTGCCTATAATAACAGCTTAGCTATATTATCGTCATCTGCCACTGAGCAAAGTTGACGTCACTTTTGACCTATTACACTCTGACCGAACATTTTCTCAACACATTTAACTTCCTAAAACTATACAACATATGTGTTAGAATTATCCATTTTGTTCATTTACGAGTTTCATCAGCAAAACAAATAGTTTATGATTACATATAATGTATTATATGTAATTGAAACATTTAAAACCAAATACAGTTTTACCTACAAAGTGTGTATATTGTGGACGAAACCCGTAAATGAACATGAGGGTATCCGATTCTAATAGACTACGAAAAAACGTGAAGAATTATGTCAAGATACATGCAAAACTTTTTTATTGAGATTACACTCAGATGCACGTAATTTTTGTCATATACACATGAAACGCAAAGGTAAGCAAAGACTTACTTTTAGAATTTGTGTGAACAGCCTTGTACCTAGACAATATGCTTCTGGTTTGGTGGCGAAAAGTTCAAAATGTAAAATATCTCACTTTCCTATTCACTTTCTCCTACTGCAGAATAGGAAACCCAATTTATCGTCATGGAAATTAATTTTAGCTTTGTTAAAACTAATCCATGATAAGAATATGACTAAACATTTTACATAATTCCGAGGACATTTCTTACCCATTTTGATATCTTTGTTGAACCATTTAGCTGGGAATCGTTATTTATAAACAGATGACTCCGGATCCTTTAAGGAGCTTCCAAGCAGAGACATACGGCATAAGATCTTGGACCTTAAAGGCAAAGACATCTCATAGCCTCTCATCTCAAGGCCTTCGATGTTGCGAAGTAGTATAATATGATGTAACAATGAATCAGTCAGTATGTCTAGTGGTACGGTGAGTAAGTGATAAAGGCGAAGAGGTAATGATTGTGCGTAGTTCGGGCAGTAGTCAGACTATGAGAGTCTCTAGTGGTTTGATGAGGGGTAGTGTCAAGGGCACAAGTGAGGTGATAAGTGTGCCAAAAGTTTTGATAAGCGTAAGTGAGGTCAGTTTGACGAGTGTGAGTGGTGCGTGTAGTGGGGCGTGTAGTGGGGCGTGTAGTGGGGCGTGTAGTGGGGCGTGTAGTGGGGCGTGTAGTGGGGCGTGTAGTGGGGCGTATAGTGGGTCGTGTAGCGGGGCGGTCAGTGCGTGTACTCGCGGCGTCAGTCGGCGGGCGGGGGCGGGGGCGCGGGCCCCCAGGGCTGCACGGGCGGGGCCTCCTCGTCGCCGCCACTCTCCAGGGACAGACTGTTCAACAGCATGTCGAACAGGGTGTCCTGCCAACACAGACAAACTCGCTCAGACACGTGAACAAGTTCATTTTTCTTAATTGGTTGATTTATGAAATATTATTTCCTCGTCCTTCTTAGCGTAACTATAATTTAAGAAAAATCCCTACAATTTTATAACAAAAACGAGGAAAAACATGAGTATTAAAAAAAAAACACATTTTGCAAAATAAAATGGTTTCTTTTTGCTATTAATGTCAGGCTAGAAAAGTATATAATAAAATAACATAGACGGCAATAATTAGAACACGAAACTACCTTAACAGAAACCACATCAAATATTTAAGCAAAGCTACAAATACATATAATGACTTAAGGCCAGATAATATATTTAATAAAAAGCCGATAAAATCTGTTAGTAAAGCATTGGCTACGAAGGATATGAGGTCGTCTGACTTAAAACTGAACGCCTTTCCAATAAATTTATGTACCAGTTTAATTAGCAACCGTATAGTTTAAAGTATATGCCATTTTAGCTTCGTCGATTTTAAACTCGGTAAGTGTCAGATTAACAATGAGCATCTCACGAAAATTGTGAACAAAATACCGTCAATTTGCGCATTGCGATTTCGAGTACCTCAACAACAAAAAAATACCAAATCCTACGTACATCTATCTGGTAATAAGTGGAGACCAAGGGTATATTTTGTATATAATTTATTTTTATAATCACTTATTTTAAGACGTCAACTCCAAAAACAAAAACCTCGCGCTAGGATAAATTTAGTAGGCTATTCTAGAACATTTTTGCACAGTTTCTATGTACTAGATAGTAATTAGAATTCAATAACGACAATAATAATCAATAAGTAATTTCAATGCAGATTTCGAATGCACATCACTGCTTTCTTTTTTCTTCCTTCATGTTATTACAAATTATTTTGGTCACAAGCAAGTTATATTTACGAAAAAGAATATATGCGTGGGAAAAATTGTTATAAAACTTACATCAAAAGCATACATATTTTTTTGTAGAGCATACATATTTGATGAAATAAGATATTTCTATTAATATATTTCATTACGAGTTCGATAATCTAACTGTGTACGGACTTTTGGATCTGTCAACGTTTAACGGAGAGGCGTTCAGATTCGAATGGGACGACCCGTAGGTACTTTTGTGTCGTTAGCAACGGTAATTACGTTGTAGTCCAGAATGACTTCGACCTCGTCGTTGTCGGCGAGCGCGTGTGCGTGCCCGTGTGCGTGCGCGTGCGCGGAGGGGGCGGACCAGCAGTAGTCGCGCGCGGGCGACGGGGCGCCGCGCTCCGGCGTACCCGGCGGCGTCGCGCCGAACGTGCGCCCTGCGTGCGTGCACACACCACACGATATACACTCGCGCACTACCACACACTAGCCCACCCGAGGAGCATACCCCCTAATATTGTTGGTTCTTGTAATTTTCCAAAATGGATATATAAGGCCCCCTTCGACTTCATGAAAATAGCGACATTTTTATAGCGACAAAGCACAGGTCTGTCCCTCTGGTAGGGGATAACCGTGGCCTATATACACCGTAGATGTTGAGGGTACGTCGGTGTCCTGTATATAGACCAGATATGCCAGTGCCCTGGTTACCTTTAAACCGAATCGGCATTATGTTATGGCGACAGGAATATATATGGCGGTGAATTGCTGCATCTACCGCCAGTGGTTTTCTTGGTAGTGACCCAACAAAACCACAACTATCTAGGAAGATATTCAATAACTAAATATTTCCTAATTCTATAATATTAATTAAAACTGTAATTAAATGAGCATAACTTCGACATTAAACCGGTTTACTTTTGGTAAAAATGTAATCAAAAATAAAATTCAGGACATTAGAACAAAAAACAAATTATAATCACGAAATCATCTAATCTATACGGAAAAATATATTACAAAATGAGACAAGTGCTCGTGAAGTATAACTCGAAAGAAATCAAATCAAATCAAAGACAGTTATTGAAAATAAAACAATTTTTAATTTGATAACGTCTAGTTATTGTAGATGAATTTACAATACCTAGGCGTTATTTTCTTTCAAATCATTTTATTTTCTTTCAATAAACAAAAATATGTTATTACTAGAGCGTTTTTCAAAATAAACTTTAAAATAATTATGCATTAATTTATTAAATTAGTTTAAATTATGTGATTAATTATTTTTATAATTCTATTTTAGAAATTTTACACGAATTGGTCTAACCTCAAAACGAAGTGTCACGGTCAAATTAAAATACGGAAAGAAATAGCTTCTATATATACGTTTTAAATGTTTTAAATGCAAGTAGGCATAGGATAAAAATGATAAGAGTCGTACCGTGCGTGTCGCGGGAAAGCTGTCCGGGGGAGAGGGGGGCGGCGGGACGCGCGGCGCGCCGCCGCCGCTCGCCCGCCGACCACTGGCGCTTCGGTCCTGTGTACAGGGTGAACATACGTCAATACATACAATTCACACTTCTGTAGCTTAATTCTATAGTTAATATCGATTATACAAGCTACGATAAAACGAGCTTACCTTATGAAGTTCGAACTAAATTATCATGTGCTCGTCGAAAAGACGTGTGATTGTTACCATGCCTATTGTTTAAATTCAAGGTAGATTCTTTTTTCCAGCAACATCACTATATATAAAAGTTAGAATTTAGATTTTAATATAGTCACCGATTTAGACATAATTGGTGATGAATATTCCTAATTTAATGTCATTAATATCACTATCCGTCCAGAAACTGTATGACACGTGATATGGTTTTAGTCCCAATCATATAGGATATTTCACAATAACTACTATTCACTATTTATCAAATAAACAAAATAAAGTTTTGTTATCACCTTGTTTAGCGCTTCTGGTACATTTCGGCGTTAGTCCATTAATGCGCATCAGGTTCAACAGGAGCATGTCGGTGTGCGCCGCCGTCGACAGTTGCGGGTCGTCGTGTCGCGCCGGCGACAGCTGCGGCAGCAGCTGCTGGGGCAGGGGGGACAGCTGCGGGGGCAGCGGGGACAATTGGGAAGGTAGCATGGGGGACAATTGGGAGGGCAGTGGGGACAACTGGGACAGGGGCGGGCCGTCGCTGCCGGCGGGTGTGACTCCGCGCGAGTGTACGGCGCACAGCAACTTGCTGAGGATGTCCCCACTAGAGCGACTCCCTGCGCCCCCGCAGGCGCCCTCTATATCATTTTCGCCTGGCAAAGACCACGTTCTTCAACTATGTCATGGTATATTCAAACTTATTAAATGCAACGAGTACCTTGATTACGATATTTATAATATTATATATTAATTTAGGGCATTATTGAGGCTGTGGTTAAATAGTAAAAATGATAAAATTTTATACCTTTTTTATTTACTATTAATAATTAATTTAATTAACATCAATATGTATCAAGTAATTTTAAATTAAAAATAATTTTATGAAATCGGTTCAATTGCTACATTTGTAGTGAATATCAGTACAATAATAATTTAAAAAAATAGATAACATTTTAAGAAAAAAATAAAACAATTACAAAAAAAATAATAAAAATGTGCAATGGTTCTTAAAACTTGTGCTAAATGAAATATATAATGAAAATATTAATACCTCAGAATAAAACTAAGTTCAGATAAAGCGAATATGCTGGCACACTTAATAAAAAATATTATAATTTGAATCATTAGAATACAAATTTAAAAAGAAAGAAATATTCAAAAGATATCAACGAGAGACCATTGTATTCAATGGTTCTATTAATAGTTTATTAGTTTTAATAAGTGCTCCAGCATTTTTACATTTGGTGTGAATTAAACCTAAGTGATATTATTATATAATATATGAATTCCAACGCTTCCTAACTCCTATAAAGCTATCGGTTTAATATAAGGTATAAGCCACAGTATTTCTTTGCTAATCATATTTCCAAAAATGTAACAAAATTCATGTTCTTGTTCCAATATACTTTTATACCCATCAGTTATCTGCATTATTTATTAATTTAACAGTCAATTAAATGTGAAGCCTTAATATGTATTCTGCATTTATTGTTGAAGCATGGGTGTGAAAATAAATTAGTAATTGACTGATATCAGTTAATACACATATTATATTTTATTGTTATATATTTCTCCTTTATAATATTCGTAATAACGAATTTATCTAAAATTTAATTAAGTACATATTTTTTTACTGGTTGGCACTTATTTTGATGTGCATTGTCCAAGCTTATCTTAACTTGGATTAACTTATTTAAGTTATATATTTTCACTATGAAAAAAAGAAACAGGGTACAAGAACTAGTAACTTTCTAAGCACGGTTCTTAACAGAAAATTTCTGCAGCATTGATGAGTGTTCCATTAAATTTAATTTGATAGCGCCATCTCTTTCTCGTTATAACAAATTACTTTAAGCAAATTTAAAACGATGGGAATTTTCAAGCTCTACATTTCGCTGTTTAATTTTTTAACGGTCAGTATAGAACTGTATAGAAACAAAATTAAATAACAATTTAATAAGTTGAAATATAAAAATAGGTTTGAAGTGGTAAAAGGAAAGTAAGGTTAATGATTTCGTTTAAGAGGCAACGTGGGTGTGGAGTAAGGTCGGGTGCGCACGTGACGGCGGCGGCGGCGCGCCGCAACGCCTGAGCATAACGAGCCCGCGGGCGACGCCGGTGACTGTAGCGAGCCTGGCGACGGTGGCGAGCCTGGAGATCCTGGCGATTGTGGCGAGCCTGGCGATCGTGGTGAGCTTGGTGACTCCGGCGACTCCACCAATGCGCACCACGAGCACCCGCTACCGGACGTGCCCTCTGAGGAGCGGGACACAGGTCAGGGACCGGGACACGGGATATGGGAATGAGAACAGGACAGGAGGCAGTTTCTAAACTTACCGGACATCGTTTCTTCATCCACGTCGTTCTCCTCGTTCAAGTTTTCCTCAATGTGGTTAGGATTGTCGTCAACGAAACCGTCGAGCTCGCTGAACATTAGATCCTGAAAAAATTTATATATAAGACATGGTACATAATAAATTTATTCAAGTCGTTATAAAGTATATTTATAAAAAAATGTTGTGGTGATGGTCATTTTAAAACGTGAAAAGTAGCACAATTCAAACTGCCAATATTAAGACATGCTTTAAATTTAAAAGATGTAATGAAGAACGGTTGCGATTTTCCGTCACTACCGCGGCCCCGGAGACTTACCCCGGTGTCGCTGCTGGACTCGGAGGCGGCGGGCGGGGTGCGGGCGGCGTCCCCGGGCGGCGCGCCCCCGTCGGCGCCCGGGGCGGCGCCCGGAGCGGCGCGGAGTTCCGGGGAAGATGCCGACGCACACAGGGCACCGGTCACGCAGGAATTTACCGCCTCCGTAACCGGCGAACTGGACACTGCTGAATCGAGATACAAAACATTCGGTTAAAATTCAACCTGATTAAGAAGGTTTAGTTTCTATATTATGTAATATTCCTATGTTATTGTGTTTTAAAGAATATAATTAGGGCGCCTTTGAAAAAATAATAAATATCTTTCAGCTAAGTACATTTCCATCTTCGATGTATTGTCCACCGGGGGGACAAATTCATTGGACCAGGGTATTGATTATTTTAAAAAAATTAAGGATCTTTCATTTTTTTAAATAATGAACGAATGAATCTTTATTTTCAAAAACTTTATTATACTTTGACTTTTATATTTTGCAATATGAACGAGATTATGTTTTTTTTAATTCCAGGTTAATATTAAAGTTAACGTTAAAATTAAACATCGCATTGTTTAGCAACCACTTTAAGTTCAGACGCGTTTTAAGGGCTGTCAACGTTTTACGAACTTTAGGCTGTAAGAAAATTAGCTACAAAAAGTTTTGTGAAGAAAAGTGAAACGTTGATTACACGAAAATGCGTGTATTTGGCCGAGTGAGTGACGTACCAGGTCGGTGCGCCGCGTGGTGCTGGTGCGCGGGCGGGTGGCGGTCGGGGCGCGGGCGGGGGCGGGCGGGCGCGCGGCCGCTCAGCAGGCTGTGCAGGCTCACCAGCGCCATGCTGTCCGCGCCGCCGCCCGCGCCCGCCGCCGCACCCGCCGCCGCCGTCCCGCCCGCCGCGGCGCCGCCGCCCGCCGTCGTCGCGGTCGACGACCTATACCGTGTACACCTTCATTAGGTACATAATATATCACAACAAAATAAATAAAGATGAAATCTCTTCAAATCCAATGCTTTTTATGAATTGTCTATTAGTAAATTGTCAGTAATGGCAGAAGAAATAAGGGAGCGTACCAGTATTTTTTAACGCAATTTGGGGGGAAGGGTATCATGTAAAACGTTATCAAGTCTTGGAGTAGATTTCTGACGCAAGTCATTGTTTATTAATAAGGGGGATAATTTATAACGCACCCAAATGTTATAAAATCAGGTTTACAATATTGCATGATTTTATACAACGTATTATTGTATTTACAATATTGTTTTGGAGGAAATATAAAAATATTGTAATTATTTTGTGTTGGTTAAATAAATAAATGTAATTGACCTCGAGGTGGAGGGCAGGTTGTAGGGCGTGTCGAGTGCGTGTTGCGCGGAGGCGCGGCGCTCGAGGGCGAAGTCCCCGTAGCACACGCCGGCCGCCGCGCCGCGACACACGCCGTTGCTACATGCCTCGTCGAACATCGCCGTCGTCAAAATACCTGTACCGATACACCGGGAAGATTTTACTTCAAAGTTTAAGTATATTTGGCATCTCATCATTAGTGGATCGACGCTCGGCAATATATTGCTATTTAATATTCCCCGTGTTGATCCTGGTCCTCCGTGTAGGATAGACCTACCAGGCAGCTCGTAAGAGGCGAACATAGGTTAACTGGGTCACTACCAACATGACCACTGGTGGTAGAGTGCTACCACCGCCACCTTATTTATTCCTGCCACCATAATGACATTGTCGTGTTCTGGTCCGGAGGCTAGGGTAGCCGGTAAACTTGCACATAAGGAAACCTTTGAATCTCGCTGGATTATGAACTTAATTAGCTGAGCAATGAGCAACATTAGCGAAATACAAATATTACATGATAATAATAAAAAATAACTTGGAACTAACCTGGACTAGTCAATCGGTGGCCATTTATAATACTGTGGGGTGTGCTAAATTTCCATTGATTTCCGTAAATGATTGAATCGCTCAGACTGTTTCCATCGACTGGATTGTTTTGGGTGGGATTATCAGCTTCATTGCTGCCTGCATTGGATTGAGATGTAACGGAACTGTTTGGTATCGCTCTGGTTGCGGCAATTGAGTTTCGTGACATTTCTAAAGCCAACCGCTGTAAAAACCACAAACAAAATTTTGATAATTGTCGCTTTTAATGTTTTATGCAATGACTTAAATATCATTATGCACAAGTATCACAAAAATTACATTTTAACATGTCTGAATATTATAATCTAATACCTTCAAACGAGCAATTCTATTATGGTTTTGGGAGCGACAAGTCGATCTAGCTAGGTTTTATTTTCAGAAAATATCGTTTTATGGCCGTTTTCAATAACCTATCTTAAACTTATTAGAGTTTTGTTGCTAAGATATTTTAATTAATAACAGTGGTTGCCTGGTTACGGTAGCCCTATCTCTTATCGTTGTTAGGTTATTGAAAACGGAAATTAATCGTGTTTTTATTAAATAAAAACCTCCTACAATATCATTAGAATGTCGCCAGCGTTTACGAAGTCAGAATAGCTCGACCGGGAAATCAGGAGCCTTAAAACACCTTACAATCCGGGTTCAAATCTCGGTCTGATTATTTCTTTAATTTTTTTCTCTTTTTATAATATTCATATTTCATCAGCAAGTAATTTGCATAGTTATAAATAAATATTACCCCAAAAACATGATCTACAAAAAAACCCAGTCACCCAGGAACTGTATCATTAAGTAAAGAAAAATTCATGTAAAAAATATACATAAGTATGTAAATATAAACATGATATGTAAACAAGTCATGCATCATCAAAAATTGTAAAAATCTAATAATAAAGAGACTATTTTAAAATCATTTAAACTTTACTGTTTTTGCTTTCCTATAAAATCTTTGTTCCTTAAAGTAGTCTTACATATAAGATAAACTTCAAGTGATTAAAATTATATACCTCTTTGAGATCATTTATCTGCAGAATGTGTTGATTCTGCATCGTTATTAACTGATTTATGTACCATTGTTGGTCACGACATCGTTGGTAAAACGTTGGCGGACGGACTTGGAATCTAGATAAGTAAAAAACTGTATCATTATCTGTCATTTTCCTTCAGCACTCTAAATAAACCTTATAAGATACATCATAGTCATTAACACTCGAAGTTTCAAATTAAAACAAAAGTAATATGTTGTTATCAAGGTTGCCATCACCGAAGATATTTAATTAAGTTACTGTATTTGAAGCCTCAGCTCTTAGTACTCCTACTACTTTAGTCATATATCAACTTAGACGAGACTAAGATTCAATGTTTCTAAAAAACATTCCTTAAAAAGATATGTTTTTTTATTAATATATAGGTACAACAAAATATAATATTAACTTACCGCAGTATTAAAGTATCGGTATCAGGATTGAGATATCCTTCGCTAGCTAACAAATCAAGTCTGAAGAAGCGATTGTATCCCCAACATTCGCCCACTTCAAAGTCAGATGCGAACTCGCGGACTATGTTCTTCGACGGATCTCGAGACACTTGGTGTAACATTTCCACACGATACTCGTATCTAAGAGACAGTAATTTATATATGCCCTTAAGATAGTTGGGACAATGTAAGTTTATTGTACAAAATGTAATGATTGTTATGTACAACACGCAACAATTATTTTAAATGTGTAAAATACATGATTATTATACTTTTAAAACATAACATTTTGTATTAAAAACTTCAGCGAATATATTCATTTCTACTATGTTTCAGCTAGAAGGAATCAAAACCTATACTTAAAGCAAAAGCATATGAGGGCCCTAATACTTACTCGTATGTAAAGTCTAGTGAGGTTGACGTCTAAGCTTTTTTAAAATATTTTATTAAAGAGTATAATATATATCTACCAACAAAACTTGAAGAAATCATTAATCCAGATGTCGCTACAATTTACTTGGGATGATTATATTAAATCTCTTAGTAACATGGAGTTTATTATGTTTCAATGCGTTTGTTTTTAACAGTGATAAGCTTTACAAATATATTTCTTATAACTCACAATTCAAATCATTATGAAACTGCAACTTTTTTGACAAATTGTAACATAATTTGCTTTGAAATATAGCATACTTTAGGGCAATATTAGAACTCTCAATGTCGGTTAAACTACTCTTAGCATAAATTTATCGTCGATTCAAAAGCTGATAAATGACATTTGAACGCGGGAAACGCCAAACATATAATTCAAACATGGCACATTATCTATCACATTCATTAAATTAAAGACAAAATTTATGCGCACCATTCATTAATGAACGAGACAGAATTAAATTTAAACTTGCGTTTGCTAAAGACTGTATTTGGCGCTTAATTTGCGTTTCACGCGGTAACGTGATACTTGTTTCAAAATGTCACATTGACAATTCGTGCGTAAACTTATAAAAATAATAGAATAGAATACTAGGGAAGATATTTCGAGACTGTTACAGTTTAAGCGTCTTTATAGAATGACTGCATAGACATGCTATAGCTAGGTACACCTTTAACCACTTATTCACTTTCCATCAGGTGAGTTGATGATTTATTAGAGTTTTCATGGTCTAGTGACATACTGGCGAAATTGTCAACGTTTCATAAAGTATTTCATGGTCTGGTAATATACTGGTGAAATTGCCAACGTTTCATAACGATATCAGTTGTGAGTTTTAGCATCCATCAAAAGTCTCAGCAATACCAGCACACAGAAGTCCGTAGAAACTGTCATGCTTGCACACAGATCGGCCACACTACGGTTAACGTAATTATGCCGACTTACCTCTTGCCTACCCTGAATACAGCAAGGCTTGCAATCACGAAATTATCTTTTACTATAACCTTATGATACACAAAATATTATTTATGTAGCACATATTTCATTTATAGTATGTAACATGTTTACACTGAGTTAAAGTTTTCATATTTAGATTATAATACTTAAAAATTTAATATTCATATTTATAGTATTCAAAATTAAAACACAATAAAAATAAATGTAAACACCTAGACATCAGAGATTAAATTGTACAGAATTGTAAGTCCCTTTTGATATACGTATTATAAGCAAATTCCGCTCATCCTGTACTATAGTATTTTCGCGTTAAGAATTTAATATTTCGCTATTCTGTCCCATTAACCTATTAAATCATTTATAAATTAGAAAATCAAGTTCTCAGTGACCACTTGAAGTCATTCAAATGAAACAATTGTGTAATAAAAGTAATAATAATTATTATTAGAAAACTCCTTTACACTGATTATATATCCTTAAAGCCAACATAGTATAAAATAAGGCTGACATAATCATCTTAAGTGTATTAAGGCCTCCAAAAAATAGATTAAAAAAAACATAGTATAAAAGATTAAACTAAAAATAATCTTGTCAATTCAATACTTTTTATTCTATTCTAACCTTTATCAGTAACCTATACACCTATTTTATGTATATATAAAAAGAATAATCTCCAGTCTGCTCTATTAAATTGACAAGAGATATTTTTTTCAGTTTCTCAGACCAGTGTAACCTGATTGGTATCTGTATAGTACCTTATGGCCGAGTGGACACCATAGAGATATTAGAGCAATGGGGCACCCAACATATTAAATGGTCAGAATAATTAAATATTACATTGGACAGGAAATCCAGTCACAGGTATTACAAAACTTCAAGGATAATTAATATGAACAATTTGATCAAAAAATCAATCTCCAAATGGAAGTTTAATTTCTTTAATAAAATACATTACTTGTAAATTATCCCATTCGAAGCTCGGCTTATATATTTTTTTTAAAATAAACAGATCAGACATTGTGTCGCCAGAGATCATCAGATGTAGGAGTGGGTGTGTCCGTGGGTGCGTGTCTGTGCGTGCGTGTGTGTGCGTGCGTGTGTGTGCGTGCGTGTGTGTGCGTGCGTGTGTATGTCTGTACTCACTTAGAGGTATCGGGCAGGCCGGCGCTGAGTTCGAGGAAGACGGAGAGGTAGTTCCCGCGCACGACGCCGTTGCCGTCAGGGTAGACCTTGAGGCGCCAGCAGAGGCCGTTGACGTGCAGCGGCGCCGAGTACACGGGCGCCGCCGCGTGCTGCAGACCCGTGAACCCCGCCAATGGGAACGTGCTGCTGTCGTACGACGGCACGATCTCGCTGCCACCACACCACACACGTTACACGGCTACTGCGCCGGTTGGTGGATAAACCTTTTCGACGTCATTTTCACGTCGTTGTTATCACCATTAAGTCACATGAACGCTTCCAATTATACTGCACTATTGGCCTAGTAAATTGGAACGAGTCATATTATACCGGACGATAACTATCACCATCGTTATACAATTGATGACAAAATCAATTCGGTGTAAATAAAAAACGACTTTCATAATGATGAAATTATATCTATAGATAAGATATACTAATAAATAACATTAGAGTCTATTTGTCATATTAAAATAACCGTTTATTACTAAAATATCATTTTTTACAAACTTAGCTGTGTAACTTTGTTACACAGTTAAATAATAGAATTACATAAAATATGATGAAATTAAATTCAAACACCTACAGAGTCGCGGCTTAGTTATTTTTATAACGCTTGTGTAAAAATATTATGTACAAAATAATTAAATTTTTCCAACAATTTTCATATAGCACTTAGTATTTATTACCTTAAACAATAAATGCATGCCACTTGTAGTTTATCACAACAATTTGTTGCCAAATTAATGCCAGAACTTGAATCAGTAAGTTTACAGGGAAATGTATTACCTACAATAAAAACGAGTATGATATCCCAATAAATATCACAAGCTCGTGCAAGTTTTTTCATAACACTACCTATTTTCACTTTAGAAGGCACTGAATTACTATTGTAATAATACTTGCCTGTGGAAATCCGCCGGAACTGGTGCTGTTACAAAACTGGCCATTGGCTTTTTACGTACTTGATGAATCATCCTTGATAGTTCTCCACTTTTTGCTATTAATTCAGACCTGAAAAACAATATGTAAAAATCACTATTACGCTAACATTTTTGGAAAGTCTTTCAAACAATAAAATATAAATATCGTCACGCGCATATCCCTGAAACGGTAGGCAGAGATGCATATGGAACCACGATTAGCCGACGTTATTAGTTCCCATGATCTAACAGGTGGAAAGTCCGACGGTGTTTTCCTTCACCGTAAGAGCAATCAGAAAATGTACTTAAGTTAGAAAACCCGTGTTTTCCCCCATGTTGATCCGGGTTCCGTTGTAGAATAGGCCAACTGCCTTCCACCCAGGCAGCTCGTAAGAGGCGAGCACAGG
>DVZL01001177.1:0-18741 GCA_018236625.1 Lasaia peninsularis
GGACTTTGATACCTATTACATCTTTGTGACTCGTGCGTGCCTAAGGATTCCGATACTGTCCTGTTTTTGAATATTGTGTGCCACCGTTTTTTTCAACAATTTCAACAGCTAGTAACGAAAGCCCCTCTAATAATGACAAATCTTACCTCGAATGCATGCCGATACAAGATATTGTGTGGTACCTAAGTGTCGTGTTAAACACGTCCCGCATTGCTTTTAACATGCGTAATCGTTAACGACTATTAAATTTCCTCAGTTTTCGATACCTATGTATTAATAAGTTCTTTTAAGCAACAAGAAAATCAATAAATATGGCTGATGATGATATAACCTATAAAACTTCTATAAAGAATAATACAATAACTTGGAGTCCTATATTTATGATTATTTTATCATCAGAATCTGTGAAAGACATTCTATTGAACTAGATATATTTCATTCATAGACGCTAATGTTGGATGTAACTAAAATGATGTATGGAGAGCTGTAATTTACTCTTTATTCTTTACATTTCGATAGGAAAATCAACAGAGTCAATTTAATATTGAAACGAAAACGAGTATTTAGGAGTGAGTGCTTCGTGTGATATAATATTTAAAATCAGTCTGTAAAATTAAAAAAAACCTACGTTATTAAAGAAACCGTTGAATATCAATTTTCTATTGAGACGTTTGAAGTATATTAGTTAAGTCTCATAATTAAAAAAGTTTCGTTAATTAAGTCTGTATTCATAATGTTGAGACATTCAACAATGTTTTAGGTAAATTGCGGTAAACTCTGTCGAGTTTTAAGTAAAGGTTATAATTACATGGGTTAGAAGTATATAACTTAACTGTATTTGATGTTATCCTGTAATTACCTACATATCATGCAAGTTTATGGCGTAAACAATATTACACATCGATTTGGGCATTGCCAAAATGAAGGCGACAATATTATCCATTCGTGTATCGATAGGGCATGAAAAATAAAATACTGTATAATAAATAAGTATATAGATTGACAAAACATATATACGATGAGAAAGTGGATGGATGTAAGTAGCCGGAGAGATCAAAGTTGACGTTCTACGACCAAATAGCTCGAATATTATCCGAGGGTGGTGTCAAAAGTCTCCGTAACCGGCGAGTTTGTATTAAGAGATTAATTAACGTCGAGGAAGCTTGGAAAGTGTGCAGGGACCGTGAGACTTGGCACTCGGCGCTCTTTGCCTACCCTGCAAGGGATCTGGAATGAAGATATGTATGTATGTATGTAAAATACTGTAGATATACTCTGAAGCATGGTGTAATTACAAACGCAAAATCTCGCATCTGAACTATAAAGTGAATGAAATGGAGCAGCAGGATTTCTACGACATAAAAAACTCTTTGTCCTAAAGAATTGCTTGAAAGATACCCATGAACGAAAAATTCTTTTCTCGAAATTGTTACAGGTGTGAGTTTCTTATGTGAATCCAAACACTTTGCTATATAAATATGCATTGAAGGATGATCCATTCGAGATTGATACCTCAACCCTACAATACCAAACGTGGACGAAAACGCCGTCACTAGTGAGGTAGAGGTAGGTACAAACACTAAAAAAATGTGTACAGCCAGCCTTTGCCTATGACCAAGGCTCTATTCGATGACCTAAAGTCTTAGTGTGAGTAGGCCATCTCAAAATATTATCATACTTTTTAATTGTGCCGACATTATCGCCGAGGAACAAGAAAACATAATTAAAATTCAGTTATTTGTTTAATATTTATTTATGTTACTCTCGATTATTATTATAAGATTAAATAATTAAAAATATATATTGCAAAAAATTGCTAGTTTATCATCTAACGCCAGACGTCTTGGTATGTCGATAGGTTATAAAGTTATCAGTATCAAACTCACTAAATTAATTAGAAATTGACAACATTTAGTTACAAATAATAATCAATACTACAAATAACAACCCTGTTAAATTATTGTATCCGACATAAACAACATTGATAAAGATAAATGTATAGAAACGAGCGATAAAAATATAAACGCATACCTACACTTTTCTCTTATGTGTATTTAATTTTTGCCTTTTTTCACATCTAGAAAGATTTAACCAAAGAAGAATGTAATCCCCCGTGTTGGGCCGGGTTTCGTTGTAGAATAGGCCGACTGCCTTTCACCCAGGCAGCTCGTAAGAGGCGAGCACAGGGTCTGTTGTCACCAACACCGTGACATTGATTAGGTGGTAGAGTCTTGCAACGACTCGCCCGGATTGGTACCACCACCTTACCTATTCCTGCCACAATATCGTCAGTGCTCGCCACCGTCGTGTTCTGGTTTGGAGGGTAGGGTAGCCGGTAAACTTACTTAAGCAAGAGGCTTACCATCCCAGCCTCAGGTTGGCAACGCACCATTTCCACCTTTGGTGTCTACAGAATATATATATTTATCATAAAAAAAAACATATTTTGTTCTATTACATTTTATGTATCTTATTCAAGAAATTCTTGCGTGAGGATCTCTAAAAGTATACCTTGATTATAACTCCATGAAAATAATATTTACACTGGCGCAAACATTACGTAAAATTAGTCATCGCCTTAATAGATATTTAATGGATATCTAACATTCTGACGGAAAGGTTTATCTTGCGATAAGTTTTCGTCAAAGAAATAATGAAATATGTCTGTACCATTTTTATAGTCAAGAGTCGACTTATATTAGTCAAGAGATGGTCTAGCTTACACTTTTCACTATCGGCACTTGGTGGAATTTCATAGCGTCTGTATTTCTTTTTTTATGATATTAGAATACAAACAAGCAGACGGATTTCCTGATGGTAAGAAATACACGTCGCCTATAGACACCAAAGGTGTAAATGGTGGGTTGCCAACTTGAGGCTGGGTGGTAAGCCAGAACTGCACGAACATATATTTATGATCAAGAGCCTCCGTCGTCCAGAGGTTAGCGCTTCGGACTTCCATTTCAGTGGTTCAGATTCAAACCCCCCCATGTCCTTTAATTTTTTTAGCTTAAGTACATTTTCTAACTATTCTCACGGTGTCGATATGGGCGAGAGATTTGCCACCAGTCACATCCATAGGTCCCATACCTATGGGTAAATCGTGTGTGCATATGTATCTCTGCCTACTCTGTTAGGGATATAGGCGTGACAATATTTGTTTATGATGAAGACGGATTAAACCGCTCCCATTGTCATTGAAAGGTATGTCTCATTCCCGCTGTTACACCTTCAAAGCCTGTTCAAAGGTTAAAATTGATTCAGAACTGTCACTGCGGTATATTCACATATACCTACCAATACAAATAAATAAAATTGGGGTGTCTATAATATTACAATTTTTACTGAATGCATATGTATATTAACAAGGTACGTGCGTCAAAATAGTTTATTTAGTTTTTTGTCTGTCTGCTTTTACCCGCTAATCTCTGAAAAAACTGGACCGATTGTGACAGGATTTTCACTAACAGACAGCTAATGTAACAAGGTTTTAATCTACTAAAATAGGGGAGGTGGACTACTAACTTGTATGCTTTTTCGTTGTTTTTTGCATGCTTCTCCGTCAATTCTGATGGAGTTAAGGTGTTTTTTACTTTGTAAAATTGATGGTTTCTGTTGAATGGCGCGTTGGTGCCTTTTTAATTATCAACAAACACAAAAAAATTACAACTAGATGACAATGGTAATAAAAATAGCCAGTCTTTTCCATTTTTACTGCGTTTAAACATTTTTTTTAAATAATTGCAAGGTGCTCTAGCCGTATAAAATATGTAATAATATATTTTTGTCTATCTTAATCTTTGTAGATATTTCCCAAGCAACAAAAGTCCGGTTGTTTCGGCCAGTCCGCATTGTCCGCACCCTCGCTATTGTTGTTTTGACAATCTCCGTCGCACCCTGTATAGCTGTCTTCACTCTACATTTGATTTGAGGGAATCTCATTGAACATAAGATACAGGGTATTGTTGAATCATTTTATTGCTTTTTCATTACAATAGATCATCTGAGTCTTGATCTTTGGAATAAAATAACAATGTATTAAACTATTTTTATTATTATTTTTAAACTTGTTAAATCGTTATAAAATTATTTTTTAGATTAATATCATTCTGTTAAAGTTATTTATTAAAACACTTATGATTAAATCAATGAAAAACGGTAATATGATTCACAAAATGTATTTTAAGGATTTTTTCCCCACGGAAATGGGAGATTTTGAACTAAAACAATATTAAATTTTTTTCATTCATTGTTTTAAATATGTCAAATTATATTTTTCACAATTAAAAAAAATCAAATCCGTGTCGGAATTTAAAAATTAAAATAAATGTCAAATTACATAATAATAATGTTAAAATCAAAATAGATGTCTGAATTTTTAATAATGCCATAAAGCTGTATAATAAGTTAAAATTAAATTTTAAATAAATGTCAAAAATAATTATAAATATGTTGTAATTAAATGAAATTAAGTTTACACAAAAATATTCAAGAGTGGGATGCATTTAAATCTATCTGATCTAATACAATATTTAAAATATTTATAATTAATAGTTCTGAGTTATTTTTTCTTTTATTTATTTCTAGAAGAGATAGCGAAATTGCGAAAATTACGACATCTATTGTCGTAATTTTCACAATTGTTTTAGACCTAGACCTATATAGATCAACTTATTATTCTTCAAAACCACTAGATACCAAATTTAAGCGATAAAGTATTAGATAAGCATTATTATTACATATTATATGAAAAGTGTCAAAATCTAGTGCACTCGTGTCACTTAAATAAGACTTAACACGACAGTACTCTCGTTAAAACCCACCTGGTGCACTTTATTAGCAATAAAGAAGTCTGCATCAAAATCTTACAAAGTGGTGAGATATAATCATTAGTCACGATGAAAGGATTGGAGTTAGGCTGGGAAAAGTTATTAGTAAAGTGAATTAATATTCAGAGAACTTCAGATATATATCAGTCGTGTGTGGAGTCGTAAGTCTCTCTTAATTAACATCAAATGTCTTTTGGTTTGCGGAAATATGGATGTTTAAATGTGTCATATAAAAAACCTGTTATTTTTGCCATGTTTGATACAACGTGGTTGACGGTAGTCGGTGTCTGACTTTGATGTACGCGGTTCGGTTTCTGAGTAGAAAAATTTGTTGTGATGAGTTTTTTAGTTTATCTTAAAAACTCAGTATGATACATCGTCGGCTAATCGTGAGTGCATAAGTACCTCTGTGTACTCCGACGAAGATATCAACGTGATATTTATTTATTAACTAGATGTGCCCGCGAGTTCATCTGCGTTTTTATTTAATTGTTAAGTTTTATAAATTTCTGAAAAAAAAACTAAAATAAAAATAGCCCAAGCAATTCCTTGTTAAATCAGCTGTCAGCTTGTGAAAGTCCCATCAAAATCGGTCTAGCCGTTTTAGAGATTTGCAGGTACAAACAGACAGATAGAAAGACAGACAAAAATTCTAAAAAATATTATTTTGGTGCAACCTTGTATACATATTAATTTAGTAAAAAGCGGTTATTTTATTACATACAATATAGATAAGAAACGTTTAAGAAAAGAGTAATAAAAATAGACTAAATGCGAGTCGCGCATAAAAAAAGAAATACATCACCTAGTTTCGGTTTTTATAATATTATAAATGGCGTTGTTAATTTAAGGCTGAAGAAAAAAAATCAGGCGCTAGAAATAAATATTAAAACAAAAATAAAATAACCATTTTGCAAACACCCGTTACAAACGAAAAATATTCCTTTTTTGTTTTTCCAAAAAAATTGAGAGAAAAAATACTCCAAAGTGCTAATGTAATATTAATTATTTTGATAACAGACTGAAGACGAATCGTAATTGTTTGCATTACCTTGAGTCCATCTCTTTCCGAGCGACACGATTAAGTAGGTAGATTAACATTCGTTTTAATAATATTTAGAGAACGTTTAACAGGGAAAAGCATCCATCAGTTTCCACTCATAAATCACAAATCATCCACAAGTTTGAGGTAAACAACCAAATTATCACTACGTAGTATAAATCAAAGTCGCTTACCGCTATCCGTCCATATCTATACTTGAATCTTTAAAACAACGAAACAGATCTTGATGCTGTTTTTTAATATATAGAACGATTTAAACAGAAGTTTTTTTAATTATTTGTATAACATCTATACAAATAAATAAAATTGGAGTGTCTGTATGAATTATTAAAATAACCGCTTTTTACTAAATGCATATGCACGCTTACAAGGTAAATATACCAAAACAATATTTTTTAGAGTTGTTGTCTGCCTATTAGTTTGTTTGGACCCACAAATCTCTGAAGCGGCTCTAAAACCGATTTTGATGGGACTGGTAGACAGCTAATTTAATAAGGAACGCTTAGGTTATTTTTATTTTAGAAATGTATAAAATAAAATAATTAAATAACAACGTGGACTAAGTCGCGGGGACAGTTAATATATAATATACTCATGAAAAGCTGCAGCCAGATATCTGCCGTAGAAACAATGGTCGCTGGAGCAAACGATTCCTAGAGTGGTGACTGTAAGCGAAGCACAGGACGACCTCCGCTGGTCCAACGACATTCGTAGCATCACCGGTAGGTACTGGATGAGGAAAGCAGAGGACCGAGCAATATGGCAAGCTCTCGGGGAGGCTTATGTTCAGCAGTGGACAGTTATACGCTGATGATGATGGTAAAATTGAGTATTGCAGGAATTTCGAGTTAAGACACTTTCATTCTATGGGTGCGATTTGGTCAATGTTTTCAAGAACCCCGAAAACATACATATACATATCTTCACGCCAGACCCCTTGCAGGGTAGACAGTGATTACTGAGTACCAAGTGTCACGATCCCTTCACACTTGCCTAGCTTCCTCCCCGTTATTAATCTCTTCACAAAAACACACCGGTTTCGGAGACCCTCGATATTCGAGCTATTTGGTCGTGGAATGACGTGGAATGTATCCATCCAATTTCGTTTTGTATACTTGTTTTGTCAATCGTTCATATTTTCATATTTTATTCTTTCTACATGACCCAACCCGATGGTTGCAGCACGTCCTTTCTCATTTTTACACCAACACTTTCTTTCAATCCCACTCTTTCTCTGAATCACACTATTACGAACGCGGTCTGTGAGCGTTACACCATAAATATTGCGGAGCGCACGTAATTCGTCCGCATTTGTCCTTTATTCATACAGTAACGTTGGGATATGCACTGAGTTGTGCAAAGCAAGGCGAAAACAAACTTCTCTTTTTGGGCAATCGTGTTAAAAGTGAATGAAATTATTTGTTTATTCGCCCAGTATTAGTCCATTAGGATGTTACCTTCGAAACAAAGTCGTCAAAATAAACAATCAGTTACAAGCGGTGAAGCGACGCGGCTTTGATCTTGCGAGCTGAGTGATGCTCTTTATAGTAAGGCCATGGTTTTTGGGAAAGTGGGACAAATTTTTCATTTTCCAAGTTTACATAGTATATATTGGAAATATATTGCCTACGAAAAAATAAACAATTTTGACTGGATTTGATTTTTTATATATTAGCTGATTAAAAAATTTATATGAAAAAATTAATGCTTAACACGCTTATAAGACTTTGGCAATAATATGATTCGTTATCTAATAGTACAGTATTATTATCTAATTAGTTAGTATTCGTTCAATTTTAATCGTTAAATTGTATTTTACTAGTTGCAAATAAGTGCAACTTGTAAACTACTATCGCTGCTAACATTTGCATAGCACTAGATTTGACGTTTATTTTATTTATTAAGTATGTCATCGCTTCATTTCGCATGTTATAAGAATATTTATAAAATAATTTTAACAAATATTCTGAAATGTTGTTTGCTTTGATTTTTTCTCAACAGTTTCCGTTGAATCCTTATGTCTTTCTTATATATAACATTTTTACTCAAGAAACGATGATCTGAAACATTACTTTTTTCTATTGGGCTCACTATAATAGATGCCGAAATATATGCAAAATAAAGAAAAGAAAGAATAGCAGTGGGCGGCCTGTCAGGAAAATGCGCAGGTACTAACCAGAATCAAAACCAAGATGAAATATTGGAAGAAAGGCACGCTGTTAAGCAAATATATTAATCATCAATTTAGAATATATATTATCACTTCTATATTCCCGAAAGGATAGTAGGTACATACGCACGAGTATGATTAGTCGTCGATATAGGATATTCCTTAATCTAACAGACTCATGCCAAACCTACACCCCTTACAAGCGAGTGTTAACTTGCGTACGTCAGACCTATATTATTTCATACTCAGATAAAAGCGGACATAGGTTTACGACTACTATAAATTATCCGGACATTTTAAGACTACGCTGTGGAGCAAGAAAAAGTGTTGGACAGGGTGCTATTCCTGCTGGTCAGGTAATACGCTGGTACCGAGTTTATGGCACCTCTTAAAGAGATGTATTAGTTCCCACTTCATGTTATCCTGGTCGGTAAGTATTGGACGGGGATTTACGATTGAAGAATGTCCAAGTTTAGAATTATATTACTTTGTGGTGTTATTCCATTTGTTGCAAGAATTAAAATGTAAATGTCACTTGTACTTTTACATATTTTACTTTTTCTTTAAAAAAGGCTAAATTTAAACCATAGTTTAGTGGAACAGGTACATTATGAGGTTGGCAATTCTTCTAAATGTCCGCCGTTAGAATAAACATTTTTTCCAATGTATTTATAGTTCTTATTTACAACAGTAATGAAGCAATTTCAAAAATTGATAATTTATTTTGAAAAATTTCTTACGAAATATATAGTTATAAATTAAATTATTATGAAATGTATATAACAGTAAGTGGTATATAAAAATGTCGAGAAAAAGTTTTGCTACGCTGTTTTGCTATCTTGCTCTCATCCCGCTCGGTACGTGTATTGCACGATATGGAACTTCATTCCAAAAATCCCTGACAATATCTAATAGGAAATTAGCGATAACTTTTAAATACAACACTCATCGTTAAATAGTTTACGATCTTTTTTAGCTTTTTTAATAAATTAGATAAATTTATATATTCTAAAATAAAATTTTAAAATAAAAGTAGCCTTAGTCGTGTCTTATTACATAAATTGTCTGCCAGTGAAACTCCTGTCGAAATTGGTCCAGCCGTTTCAGAGATTAGCGGGTACAAACAGACAGACAGAAAGACATACAGACAAAAATCCAAAAAAATTGTAAATATACATAGTAAGTACTTTGCAAACAGCGGTTATTTTAGTATAACATCTAAACTCAAATTTTATTTATTTGTATACATTTTTTAATCTCCCTTGTAGTCGAGCGTAGTCGGTGTCCGACTTTATCACGATGTTTTTTTTAGTCGAGGTTCCGGGTATTCATTCCCAGATAGGACAATTTTCTATAAGTCTTTTCAGTATATTTTTTTTGGGATAAGACAGCGAACAGGGGTGTCTTCATGGTAAGAGACAACCGTGTCCTATAGACTACATATATGTTGTAGATTTGTCACTATCCTGTGGTCAGGCTGTTAACCTTATGTTTAAGCCTATCGGCTACCCTACCCTTCGGATCGAAACACAATAATATCACTACGGCGGCAGGAATAGATAAGGCGGTGGATCCCTACCCGGATGAGTGCTGCACAGCACTCTACCACCAGTGGTCATATTGTAAGTGACCCATTTAATAACCTATGCTCGCCTCTTACGAGCTGCCTGGTAGGAAGACAGTTGATCTATTCTACACAGAGGACCTGGACCAACACGTATTTACAATCATAACAATGGCAATGATTGGCACATGATATATCATCGGACTACTCCCTCTTGATTGAAGTTCATATTTGACATGGTGGTAGAGTCTTGCAACGACTCGCCCAGATTGGTACCACCGCCTTACCTATTCCTACCACAATAGCGTCAATACTCGCCATTATTGTGTTCTGGTTTAGAGGGTAGGGTAGCCGGTGTTTACGCAAGAAGCTTACAATCCCAGCCTCAGATTGGCAACGCACCATTTCCACCTTTGGTGTCTATAGGCGACGTGTATCTATTACCATCAGGAAATCCGTCTGCTTGTTTTCCTTCCAATATCATAAAAAAAATTAGTTATCTTTCAGACACACATGACTTGTAATTACGGTCGTTTAATTCTGTTACTCTATCCATACATCCATATCGTTCAAATTATCGCTCAAACTCGTTTTCTATTCAGGCTTCCCGTCTATGGAATAACCTACCTTCTTACTTTAAGCAATTGCATTCAAAGTTCTCTTTTAAAAGACGTGTCCGGGAACTACTTCTTACGGGGTTAACTTGGCAAACTATATACTCATTTTTTTACATTATTTTTTTTGTTTATTTTATATATAAATGCAATTAGATATATTTTTAGTTTTTTTTTTAAGTTTTGGTGTCCTTTTTTCCTGTTTTTTATTTTGTTTCTAATTTTATTATTTATTTTTTATGCATTATTATTGCTTCTTCTTTTCTGTTGGTCGAAAGGTTAGCTGATAGAGAATGCTATATAAAAGAAGATTAAATAAATAAATAATGACTCCCCTCTGCCTACCCTTTTACGGGTATAATAACGGTAATTGTAATGGTAAACGGGGTTTGTCAATCATCATTTTGTTAGGTTATACATAGTTGCAATATGTCCTCGGCCGGAATAGCTTGTGACTGATATATTTGTTGCCACGTTAATTGACTATGGAGATATATTTTATGAAGGTGGACAGTTAGTGCTATAATACGAGATGATGAAATGGGATTGTATATGAAAGACCAGATATAGACACGTCTTTTATTAGGGTTCAGTAACCAAATGGTAAAAACGCTGTCCATCGGTTTGTCTATCAACACGCTGTATCTCGTATTTAGATAGTTGCAATTTTCACAGATGATGTAATTATGTTGCCGTTATAAGGGGCTCCCATACAACAAACGCGTTTTTTGCTTCAACTTTATGATGTTTAAAAACTAGACCAAATTGAAATGATACCATACGGAAAGCCATGTAAAACTGTATCAAACAGCTTTAATTATAATACCATTCTTAAATATAACCAATTTTTCATCTGATTTAGTACATTATACTTCAAACAATTTTTTAATTTTCTCGTTAAATATAAGATTTTGCAAGTATTATGCACTATTATACAAAAGAACTTAAGCTCTTTTGATTAGAAATATACGTCTTCACTAATCCAAAACCAAATCACAGTACCTATTATTTTTTACATATGTCAAAAAATAAGTAACATACAAAAAACAAATTATTCGAACAAACTTATTGAAATTCGATTGAAGTCGGGTTTTTTTGCAATTTTATTGTGTTTAAATTGTGATTTCTCCGTCCAAATTGATTGAATAGCATCCACGAAGTAGGTCAGTTGTACCTTTAAATAAATAAACGAAGATGTCCATCTAAATCAAACGACAGACATCACAAGAATTTTTGTTTGTAATAAACGCATCAAAACTAACAAATTAGTTCATCCATCGCGACATAACCACTATTTCTAGGGTTCCGTGGTCAAAAGGTGAAAATGGAACCCTACTACTATGACTACGATTTAACTCTGTCTGTCTATCTTACACCAGACTGTACTTCAGGAATCGCAACAGCCAGAAAGTTAAAATTTTCAAAGTTAATGCATTTCTGTTACCTCTTTGACAATAAACACTAAAATAATGGTACGGAACACTTTTGTTCCTGGGTCCGAGTTGCACTTGTATTTAGACAACATAATATGTAAAGGTTGGTGATCTGGATGTATATTACGCTTCTGGTCTTCGGGCTGAAAGTGACAACTTCACTTTAGTGTTGGTCCGAGTCTTCTGCGTAGAATAGACCATTTTCTTCCCAACCAGACAGCTGGCAATGAGGCAACTTTGGTCATTCCTAACAAGACCACTCGTAATACAGACATCAGATGGCAGTAGCTCTTTGTCAAAATTGGCATCTTTGTAAAATCCCCTAGATTAAGTAATGGAATCCGATGTCATTTGGTTCAGAAATTGGATAAGGGTAAGTTTTACTAACAGAAAAAAAGGATTATTTGATACAATAGAAATTAGTATTTTAATTAAAAAAAAACTTAATATTTTAATACAGGGAGAACTTAAAAATTTAATGCGGACAAAGAAACGAGTGACTACAATTAAATAAAACCGGCCAAGTGCCAAACTCGCGCATGAATGGTTCCGTACTATTTTGCAATAATGGCAAAAAAATCACATTTATTTATTTTATTTTGATTTCAATATTTTTTGTTGCAGCTGCAACAAAAATACGTCATCTGTGAAAATGTTACTATCTAGCTATCGCAGTTCTTTAGATACAGCCTGGTGACAGAAAGACGGACAGCGAAGTATCAGTAATAGGGTTACAATTTTATCCCTTAGATACAGAACAATAAATAATAATACGAAACCCTTATAGCGTGTTTTATTTTTGTTGCTGGTCGAATTTTAAATATAGCAAGACAATGGCGTGCTGAAACATAAACGACATGAAAATTTTTATAACATAATCAGGTGTGCGGCGAGAGCGTCGGCCTGAGTAATGGCGGGCTGGTAATAGATTTACTGGATTATTAATAACACTCCGACAATATAATGCTTGGTGGTTTTTCTTGATTAATTTTGTCTACGTTTTCCTTCACGATAATTAGAACAGTGGTTCTCAAAGTTAGATAAGGTTTACTGAGGGATAAAGGTCAGTAAATTAGATTAAAAAATGAAATACATTTAAGATAATTAAGTTTTTCTAAGTTTTAATAATCAAACCAGTGGTTTTCAAAGTGAGGTGTGTATTAACTATGCAAGGGACAAGTAGGAGTGATGTCAACAGTCTCCAAAACTGTCGTGTTTGTATGAGAAGATTAATGTATGTGGAGAAAGTTTGATTAATGTATCGGAATTGTAGCATTTAATGCGCTCTGCCTCCCTCACAAGGGACTTGTCTTGAAGATATGTATGTATGTACATTTTCCTAATATAGGTAACATACATTTCAATAATCAAATAAACATTATAAATGCGAAAGTTTGTATGTTGTTTGTTACTCTATCACGCGAAAACCACTGGACAGATTTGGATGAATCATTACAGTAATATAGCTTATACATCAGAATAACACATAGGCTTTTTTTAACTGGCTACATTAAAAAGGGGGTACTTTTTATGTAATAAGTAATATAGTTGGAAAAAATTCTGCGCTTTGATAATATTTAACGCGGGCGAGGCCTGGGGAGGAAAGCTAGTATTATAATATTTTAAAGAATTCATAAAATTTTATAAAAGCCCGTCCATGATTAGAATATTTATATATTCTTCAAAACGTGTGTATTGTAGCTTAGTATAAAGCTTTTATTCATTCATTCATTCATATGAAACAGACAGACTTTTTATAAAAAGATTGAGAATGACGAAGACTGCTTTTTATTTTTATAAAAATCTCTCAAAAGAGTTAAATAACTTGAATATGCGGAGCCGCGGGCCAAATATTTTTTTCCAAACTCCCGCCAAAAGCAAGACACAATTCACTACGCTACTGTTATTTTCGGGTGTTTGCAAAATAATAAATTTATTTTTATTTACATAAAAGTGTCTCAAAAATTATTACAAAACACTAATAGATACTAAAAATAACGTTAAATTTAACATTAAAAAAGCTTTAAAGTGTTTTCAATCAGTTTAAACGAAGCGTCCAAAACAATTAAATTATAGCTATAAATATATATCAAACTATTGTGACGTCATTTAAAACGGCCATTAACGATTATTTTTAATCTAGTTGAATATCATCGATCAAACAGTGCTAGATTAAAATAAAAAAACAGCCAAGTGCGAGTAGGGCTCGCTCACGAAGCATTTTATTGTCTTTAAAAACAGCAAAAAAGACTTCTATTGTATGAGAGCCTCTTTGAAATATATTTTTAGTATTAGCTGTCATAGCAGAAACTATCATGAAATTATATGTGCATATTGGGTAGGTCTGAGAATCGGGCGGGTGGTACTAAGTTCGCCTATACAGTGATACATAATAGATTATTTAAGACCATATAAAAAACCTTTAAATAAATATGAAAAATGGTTTTCAATCTAAATTTTATAAAAAAAGTTTACCGTGATATTACAGAATATGTATATGATAAAGATGCTTTGAATTAATTATCGCTCCTCTTTTAATCTCTTTTATTGTATAATGTCAAATTTATGTATTTACTAAAAGAAAAAAAATAAGCCCGCTAACTTTTTTTTGCCGGATCTTCAGTGTGTGGCCGCGTTGAGATTCAGATTCGGTGGTAAATTTTTGAATTACATAGAATTATATTATATCTTAGAATTATCACTAAATTACATTTCATAAGATTATAACTACAATTCATATTATGTACATTTTACAGCAGAAATTCAATTATAAATCACGTTTATTTTTGCAGTTATGTAGCTGAAAATGAAGCAGCGTTTTCCCGTTGTCATGTTAGTGATCTACGGCCGGGTCTGTCGTAGGTTTGTATCTAATTAGTACAACACCTAAGAGATGCATTACCTGTTAATGCGTCTAGTCGTTTAATACTGTTCCGCTAAATTGGGATCAAAAGTCGTAGCACAAATATATTTATAGGCCATTCACTGATGAACTTTAGCATTTTGTTATATCTAGTATGACGATTGCTCGATGTTTCTATTGATTGACTGGAACCAATGCATTTTTAGATTATGTACCCAAAGGATAAAATGGAACCCTAATCCGTCTAGCTGTCTGTTTGTCATCTGGTTGTATCTCAAGGATCATGGTAGCTAGAAAATTGACATAAAACAACAAAGTCGAAATGTATTCACAGGTGACTGTCATACCACAAACGTGGTTTTTCGCAGGTTTTACAGATAATAGTACGGAGCCCATCTTGAATGAGTCCGACTCACACTTGGCCGTTTTCTTATTTTATTTCATGCTAGCGGCCCACACACGATTGTTCAATGAAATGTTATCATCTACTCATAAGGGATAATGTACTCGTACTAATAATTCTAATGATAAAAAATGTTTCAAATCAGTCTTGAAGTTGTGGAACACTTTTGATACAAACAAACAATCATTTTTCTTCATAATCTGCACTCATTGAAACTTCATTGTATTCATTTTTTTTGTATACGGGTAGTACAAAAAAATACAAATTTTATTATTATCGTAAAAATTAATTACCATCAAAACTATTGGAAATGGATAGAGTAATCCGTACTAATATTATAAATGCGAAAGTAACTCTGTCTATCTCTCTGTCTGTTACGCTTTCACGACTAAGCCACTGAATCGATTTTGATAAAATTTTGAACAGAGATAGAGTAGACCTTGAGGAAGGACATAGGCTACATTAAAAAGAGGGTATGTTTTTACTTAATAAGTATTATAAGTCGGAAAATGTTGCCTCGATTTTGTTTGTATGGTATGATATTCACAAGCGAGCGAAGCCACGGGCAACAGCTAGTCACATAATAAACATACAGACAAATTGTGAACCTCCAATTTTTTCACGTGTGTAATCAATCACGTGTTTAGAAATATATACAAAGTTAAATACCTATGTGTATGTGTGTATGTATTTACAAACCTAGCTGATGCGACTTGAGGCTGGGTCTCATTAGTCACCTGCCAACCTGTGGTGCAATTGCGTGTCCTCCCCGAGGAGCCTTGATTAATGTCCGGTACTATTTATATATTAACGGAAACGCAGACATTTTGGTTAGGTTGGTACCTATGATTTATTATGTTTCGTTAATTATTTATTTTTAATTAGAATAAGTAGAAAATAGATATCAGCACAACATGGTGATTTTAATTATGTTTTGACAAAAAACTTACAAAATTTTATATTTTATTTTATTAAATATTAATAAAATAAAATATAAAAAATATTAATAAAATAAAATATAAAATGAATGAAACATATCACCATGTGTATATCTCTGAAAGAATAAGCTGAGGTACATATGCACCCCTGACTTGCCGACGATATTAGGTCCCGTGATAGGCGGCATGTCCGTTGCCATAAGGACACAAAACTCAGTTTCCTTACGATGTTTTCTTCAAGCATTGGAGCACTTAGAAAATGTTCTTACTTCTAACGTTAGAAAAACTCAAATTTACATTGCAGGGTTCAAACCTAAGCCTCCAAGAGTTAAAAGTGTGGTAACTATTAGTCCATTGATGGGTATTCCCCATTTGAGTATTTACTTCGACATATTATCAGTTTGACATATATTTGACAGTTACAGCAATAGCAACATTAAAATATCAAATCCAAATTTCGAATGCCTTCTAAATACAATGTACAATAAAAAAGCAAAACACATAATGAAAAGGGTTCTTATTTTATGAGGATGCTAATTTTTTGTAATATTGTATTGTACTATTTTAAAAATTTAACTTTTTTATGGTACCTCTATGAGAGCGAACATGCACGCGGGTGCCTTTATGATAAGAGATAATTGAGACCAACACGGGAGAAGATTGTAAAATGCGAAACAAATCTAAAGCTTAGTAAAATCAACATTACCTATATTCAGCAACATTTTGTAGATCTGTTTATCAGTTTCAATATAGTTCTATTAATAACCGGTATTTCTGAAGTTATGAAATAAAATCCTAAATATCTAAGATTACCACAACTCACGGCAATGGCGGCTAGTTTAAAAACAACGTTGGATTTAATATATTTACATACAGCGCGTGCTCGATAGCGTGGATTCGCTTCCCGGGTCATAACTTTTGGTTATGTAGGTAATTCTCTTAATGCCGATTTGCGTCCTACATTTTTACATTTTATATTTTTATTAAACTGCAATTTATGTTAAGGTTGGTATACATCTATGCAAATAAATACAATTGGAGTATCTGTATCCGCTTTTTACTAAATACAAGGTACATATACCAAAACAGTATTTTTAAAATTTTTATCTGTATGTCTGTCTATACCCGCTAATCTCTGAAATATCTAGACCGAATTGGACGAGATTTTGACTGAATAACAGCTAATTTAATAAGGAACGGCTTAGTCTACTTTTATTTTACAATTTAATTTTAGAAATTTATAAAATAAAATAATTAAATAAAAACGTCGAAGTAGTCCTGGGCACTGGTTTTATTTAATCTACCTTCAGACATTTAGCTTCATATTTGATAACTCGTACGAGAAGAGCATAGATTAAGTTGATCACTATTAACAAAACCATTGGTGGTAGAATATCGTGAAAATACTGCGTTCTTCTGGATCTCCTTCGACAGCTCGTTTGAGGCAAGCATTTGAAGTTCTCTTTCAAAGGACATGTCCGACAATGGTTGTCTTAAGGGGTTAACTTATAAACGTAGTAGGTACTCGTATTTTTATAGATTTAATTAGATATATTTTTAGTTATTCAAGTATTTAGTAACATTTTTTTGATTTTTTTTATTATGTGTCTAATTTTATTCGTTTTTCTGTCGGTCCAAAGTTTGACTTGTAGAGACTGTTATTCACATTAAGCCCCCTTTTGTATAACATAAATAGCCTGTGTGATGTAACGCCGCGTAGGATTCCGGGTTCAATTCTCAGGTCAGACAACTTTTCTTAACTGTTCTCAGATTATTCTGAGTGAACATTACACATTGCCCGGGATTGGAATGTGCCCGAAGTGGCGATAGGCTTGCCACCTATCACATCATGGCTAATCGTGGGTGTTCTAGTGTATCTACTGAATTTTTGAGTCATGGATAATATATGCAACTCTGCCTACCCGTTCGGGGATAGTAGGGGTGAAGGGTTTTTTTTATACCTACTATTGGGAATATTTATATGCAGATTTTTATCGAAAGCCCAGATTGTAATAAATTTTTGTGAACTTGAAGTTAAAAACGCAGGTAATCGCTTAAAATTACGTTTCTATAAAAAATAAACCGCCGCCAATGTGTAATAACCTTTATACAAAGCATATTTTGTAAGCTTAAATTTTCAATACGTACCAAAATTATGTTACCAAAGATTACCCACCAGATCGTGGAGGAGTTTTTAAAGTAATTTATTTTGTCCGTAGCTTTATTTTATTTATGTAATGTTTTCTGGAAGGAGTTATTGAATTACGAAACAAATATGCTGAATGCTCATAGCAATTATTTATAAAATGTCACCTTTGGATATTGCGTCACCATCTTGCACTTGCCGCCTATATGTATGATGATTATCTGACATATGATTATTAAAACATCTGTGTGAAATCACTTATACCGGCTTTTAGCTTATGGTGGATAGGGCCATAATCAGCCAGTTTGGTAGGCAGAGAGCACCGAATGCCAAGTCTCCACGTTCATCGATCTTTTCATACAAACACGCCAGTTTTGGAGTATTTTGATACCCCCCTCGAGCAATTAGGAAGGAAGGAATAACAGTAGGATTTTGCCCTCGATACTCCCTGACTACCTTGCAAGGGACTAATTAAATTACCGCTAAATAACTGATAATTGAAATTGCGACTGGCAACTTCTAAAAAAAATAAGAGTAAAGAATAAGTTCAAGATCATTTGTTTGCTTTTAGTAGAAAATTATAGTTACAAGGTCTTATGGTCTAAGATCCGAACCTAAGACCACCGTCACCGAGCTGATAATAGAATAAAACTTATATTATAATAAATTTAGTATATTAGAGAATATATTAAAAATGGGTTGCCAAAAAAAATCCTGG
>DVZL01001178.1:0-18739 GCA_018236625.1 Lasaia peninsularis
GATATGTATTTTCGAATTTGGCGCTTCTTTCCCTGTAGCTACTGTGGCGCCACCCTTATTTATGCGTTTTGACGGACGTATTTTCATAATACACACGTTCCTCCTTACCTATACCCTCCGTAGTATCATTGTCTATAAAAACGACAAAAAAACTGCACAACTCAATGCTTATCCCAACGTTACTTTATGGAAGCGAGAGGTGTTTGTGTACGAAGCAGCATGAAAGTAGGATAAATGTGGCCGAAATGCGTGCGCTCCGTAAAATTTGTGAGTAACGCTCGCGTTGAAAGAAAGTGTTGGTACAAAAAAGAGAAAAAGGCATGCTCCGATGGTTCGGTCACCTAGAAAGAATGAAAGACGAAAGATTTACAAAGCAGATATACATCGAGAATGTGGATGGATGGTTGATGGGGAGACCTAGGTTGACATTCCACGAACAAATAGCTCGCGTATATCCGAGTGTGGCGTATGCATGAAGAGAATGATAAATGTGGAGGAAGCTAGGCAGGTATGTAAGGATTGAGACATTTGGCACTAGATACTCTCTGCCTACCCCGCAAGGGACCTGACGTGAAGATATGTTGTTGTAAATGATAATTTTTTTCTCCTTTTTTTATTTGAATGTAATTTTAGTTTAAATAAATAGTTTTAATTTATCATCATATACTTTACACTGTACACAGTCTACATTTGTCTCTTCTTTTTCTCGCTACCCTAGGTTAGCTGTAAGATATCTTTTGTAAAAGATGAGCTCACCTTTTGTGCTGTTTTGTTAGTTTAAAGTGTCAAACTACAATTAAGGCAATTTTTCAAGATTTCAGTACATAGGACTTGTATGTAAATTTCAATTTTTTTTAAATGTAACCTTATTTACAGAAGGAAATAGCCAAAAAAGTCCAAGATGTATTAGCCAAGACCCCTCTAGAAATAAAACCGAGACGGGAACTACCACGGCTGGGAATGAAAACTTCAACCGCTTCTCTCATAGACTTGGAGACACCAACGGACCAGCCACCACAAATACCGGAAATAAAAGTCCCAGAAAAAGTACAGGAACCAATCACAGTGGAAACGGAACCCAGTCTCATGGAAAAAGACATACTCGGTTATAACACACCGAGTAAAAATAGCCCGAAGTCTCCCCAAAACCAACCGTGGGATATAAAACAGTCGACCTCTTTTGAACTGCTAACACCATCCCCCTTAGGCTTCACCTCCTTCGATACTCGGTCTATCGACGAACTGATAACTCCAGATGACTTCGGTTCAGAGCATATTCCACCAGGTCTTAGCAATATCAACTATGATATAGACCTTTCTGATCTAAGTGGGGATAATAGTCTAGCTGATGATGCTCCAAAGCAATCCAAGGATCCTTTCAGTCCAGAAGGCTTAAAGGATCGTTTTGACCCCTTCAAGCCAAATGTCAGCACAGTATTGGATAAATTCGATGAATTCAGTTTGGTAGATCACAAAAATACATCAGATCCATTCGAAGTTGTTCATAGAGGTGACGATTTTGAGAGGGATCCATTCAGTCCAGTTCAGAAGGAAAATCCGTCGCTTCTGGATGATTGTGGATCACCTACGGCTGTTTGTCTATTGCCATCTCCGTTACAACCACAGACTAAAGAGAATACATAGATTTATTTGAAATTATCTGTTGTTTATTGTTAATATTGGGCAAATTGTTTAAATTATTCTGTAAGACAGAAGTAAATGTGTTTATGGTATTTGTGTTTTATTTTGTGAATTCTATCCTAATGGAAAATTATCGATTTTTTGTCTGTGTTGGTCCAGGTCCCCTGTGTAAAATAGACCATCTGGCTACTTACTAGACAGCTCGTAAGATTGCCTCTTACGAGCTGTCTAGTAAGTAGCCAGATGGTTGATGGCTAGTAATAGGTTAACTGGGTCACTACCAACACAACCACTAATGGCGGAGTGCTGTGCAGCAACTGATCTGGGGAGCCGTGTGCTTTGTCTTATCTGATTAAAAATGCAGAATGTCAATTACTATAAAATATGCTTAGAAATGAAACAATATTTTTGTATTTAAGGCCTGTTGTAATTTACTCCGTGTTGGAGCTTTTTTAGGGTTCCGTACCCAAAGGATAAAAAATTGAACTCCTCCCTCCGTCTATCTGTCTGTCTGTCACCAGGCTGTATCTAGTAAATGGTAATAGCTAGACAGTTGAAATATTCAGATATATTTCAGTTACCGCTGTAACAACAAATAATAAAAAAAACAAGATAAATATTTAAAGGTGGCTCCTATATAAATGTGATTTTTTTTGCAGTTTTAGAGATAACGATACGGAATGCACGAGGTCGATTCGCACTTGGCCATTTTTTTGTCGCGTTCCAGTTTGGAGGGTAAGGTAGCCTGTAAGCAAGAGACTTAGTAATTAACCTTAAGTTTAATGGATTATACCAGGCGGCGGCGTCGCGAATCTTATCTGTCGTTCATAACCATAAAAAAATCAAGGCTTTTGGAATTTACAATGCGATTTTAATGCGTAGAAAAATTCCGAACAAGTTGCCCTGCTTGGGAATTAAACCCGGCACCTCGTTCATCAAACTCGAACACCGTCTACACTCGACCTTAGATAACGATAACTTGATTTTTTTTTACTATTTGATCTAACCCCAAAGCAAGCAAATTATATGCTTGTGTTATGGATGTTAGTCAACGATACTAATACATAGAAATACTTTAATAGGTATAAGAATAAATTTAATAAGCACCATCTATGTTCATCACACAAATGTCTGTCCCCATCGGGGATCGAACCCGAGCCTCGCAGATAGTCGATGCGGTTAGGCGTGTACTAGCTAGCCACTCGGTCAATTAAGTTTACTTAGGGTGCAGCAGAGTAACGACCATTGTAGTTGTTGGTAGATTTGGGAAGGAAAATTTATTTGGACCAAAGATGAAAGCCAATGTGTACATTACAAAAATTTATTATAACCATTATTTATAACTCAATATTAACTAAGTTTAAATAAATTGAAGGGATCCTAAAGAAATACACTAAGTTTTCAAATAAGGCTCAGTTCAGAGCTTACACAACCACTATACATAATACATTTACTCGCTGATGTTACAATGCAGGGTTTAATTTCAATAACAAAGGAAATAAATAAATAATAAATAAAATAAATAAATATTTCTGGATTAATTACACAAATTGATCTAACCCCAAAGTAAGCAAATTATATGCTTGTGTTGTGAGTGTTAGACAACGATACTAATACATAGAAATACTTAAATAAATACAAGAATAAATTTAATATACACCCAGACCCGGAAATACAAACATCTATGTTCATCACACAAATGCATGTTGATGCGGTTAGTCGTGTACGCTAGCCACTCGGCCAACGAGGCAGTCAACTGACTAATAAAATTTACACAAATAACCCAAACTGCAACCAGCCAAAAAACTAGTTATGTTTTCAAAGGGACCAAAAAGATTGAGTTGCTTTCTTGTAAAAAAAATTGCGATACAAAAATATGTTTTAAACTTAATAATATATAATTATATTCCAAGTATAAATTGATTGTATATAATACAGGTACAATTCTTTTCTACATAACATTGTATCAAACCATTTTGGGTCATTTTTAAAACTTTGCTGTTACTTTAAAAAGTTTACTTTGAATCCATGGATATGTACAAGTAATACTAGCAAAAATATTACTTTCTCAGACTTAAACTTTTGAAGTTAATCTACCTTTACTAAAAAGCAGTGGCAAGTTTGGCTAGGAGTTAGGAGTTAAACTTATTTAGGTATGAGGGAAATCTAAAAGCCTTTGCTTTAGTAAAATATGATCCTTGAATTTTTGAAAACATAACATAGAATTAGGAAGTCATTGATATCACAGTACATCATTTTTATTTTGAAAATGCTAACTCAGTGAATACTCAGAGGGATTTTTATATTGAAAAATATATATTATAAGGTAAAAGGAGCTGTGGCAAACAGTAAAGATGAAAGGATAACAACAAAATGAGAGTTGACCATCTGTGGACCTGAATTACACAGGAATAATTACAAAGTTAAATGCTAGAGGAAGCCGGAAGAGATATTTTATGAATACATTTGTCATTTTCTATTTTTTGTGATCTTGGGAGAAAAGGCAAGTGGGATTTTAGCTCTAATCTTATTTGGCAATTTTTTGTTTGTGCCAACCCGTTGTCCACTTTGATGGGCATTTATTGTATATTTATGATGCAAAACCATAAAATGAGCATGAGATGGATAGCACTTGATGCGTAACCCTCCCCGCTCCTGCTTCTCTGCATGTAATAGCGACTTGCGGGAAGTGACATCTTCAGTGATGATTAAAATCATAACAGAATCTCATATTTATTATTTTAAATTACCTATTTCCTAAATGTACACAACAAATAACATACTTTAAATGACAATTTTATCTTAATTAATTAATTATCTGGATGACAAATTAATTTATTTTCACATAGATTCATGTTATGTTCATGCAAAAGACATCTCAACTTCACATATAATTTGTTTATTACTTATAATTGGTTGGAGAATTTGATGGAAAAATATCATTATCTATGCATTTATATCTAGAAATTAAGTTGGTAATATATTTTTAAAGGAAATTGTTAATTTTAACTTGTAAGAGAAAAATGTACCATTCTTTATAACATAACTGAAGCATGTTTATATTTTATAATACAAAGGCTCTGAATTATTTAACACATCTTTTATATTTAATAGCCATGATTTTTGTTGCTTTTTCATCATTATTGTAAGTTACTTGGTACAATTAACTATTTGACCTATTTGAGTAAATAAATAAACAGGTCTGATAAGATCTAGGTAATGTCATTATGTAGAACATCTTAACTCACATATATACATTCAATGTAAAATTTTACACTGAATGCAATGTAAAGCAATCTTACCATATAGGCATCTCTTTGCTAGAAAAATATTGAGTATTAGGAGTGGAGAATTGGGAGAAAACTGAATTGGAGAATAACTAGAATGAGCTTTTATATATAAGTTTGTTTATATTCAAATGAAAGTAATTAGACAATTTCTTCTTGAAAATACACACTTGTACTATTGTCCCTAAAGAACCTAAAATAGTTCAGTACCAGAAACTATAGTATAAAGATGGAGATCTAAGACAGGATGAACAAATTCTAACATACACACAGCAACAAAAACAGAAACATTTAGAAAAAAAACCCTGCATACATAAGTCAGTAATTTAGAATGTAGCACAAATATGACTACATAGGAATATATTCACACTTTTTTTTTAAGTCTGTCAATACTTCTAGGCTACTGAGCGCGGTATAAAATGTTTATGTCCAAAAAGAGAAAATGACATTATTATGGTTTGGCAAATATTGAAGGTAAAGTACCAATTATTTTGTGCTTGGGAACCAAGTTTCTATCAACAAACAAGTTTCATAATTTAAAAAACTTTACATCCACTTTCATTTTGATACTTGCAAGTATGAACACTATAAGTACACATCTTTGAAATGTAAATTTATTATTGGTAAACTGTTTTCTAAATATAGATATTGTGAATATATAAACAACAATAACCTTTGAATATATATAATGAAATGATTTAAGTCACATGTATCACTAAATAGTTTGTACAAATATTCATATATTTTATATAGGCAACTGAAATAATTATTTGCAAGGCTTATAAGTCATTTTGTTTATTGCTTTCAATCTTTAACTTCTAATATGGAGATAAGGCCTCTTTCTATTAGACATATTAAAAGTTTGGGATTTATATGTTTCGTGAAGTAGGTATATGTAGTTATGAAAGTCACAATTAACAGGAAGATTTAATTAATTAATGTCAAATTATTGATAAGAAGTTAAGCATTTATTAGGATTTACATAAAACTCAATTTGATAGAAAATATTCCTGATAAAATTTAAAAGGTAGTCAAACTAGGTAAAATTTTAGAGATACTTAAATAGATTATATGCCCTTACAATAAATATTATTAATATATTTACAAATCATATAAAATAGTTTGTTCAATGTTTTGAAATCACTGGTGTTCATATTATGTACAGACCACTGCATAATTCTTTTCTTAATTTCATGTCCTATGTTTTAGTAAAGCTATTTTCACTTTAATGGTGAATAAATAAGTCTTAAAGCTTGATGTTTTAAGCACAAATACACACCAAGAAAAAGGACAGCACAAAATTTTGGCCAATAGAGCATTATCACTCTCTCATGGGCGTACATCCTGTGAAGACTATATCTTTATGAAAACTAGCTTTGTGAATCTAAGTTCTCATTTTTACCTCTTTCTACAAATCAATATTTATGTTTCCACAATGAGTATTTTGATATACTTCTTGATCTTCATTTTATATATTTGTCCTTTATTTTGTCCTCCTGAACCAGGTATTTGCCCTTTTACTGAGAATACTTCAGTACACCCTTGCCTTGGTTAAAATTTGTAACCGACAAATTCTTAATTTTTTTCACTACTTAATTCTAAAGTTTGAACACACCTTATATAATTAAACAAAACAATTTTTGGCTTACTTCCTCAAATCACCTGTTATTTTAATATAAAACATGTCACAATAATTTGCAAATATCGTAAAAATATGGATTTTATTATAATCATTAAATATCTATCTATTTTATGTCTGGTATTTTTTATTGGCTTGAAAACATTAGAGAATAATACTCAATAAGTCCAAGTTTGTTATAATGTGCATTAGGCAATGGATATTGTGACATTTATGCCGAGATTACCATTGTCGGCAAATAGTTGTGCTAAAGAAGTGTCAAAAACAAGGCAGTCAGAGTTCATAATGGCCGATGAGACTCCTTCGTGAATGGACCGTGGCATTGCCTCCCAAGTGAGCCTTCTCCGATGACCATTAAGTTCTAAACGATATGCAAAATTCTCTGCCTCTTTCCTAGATCCTATTAATTGCACTATGGCAAAAAATTGTTGATGACCATCAAATTTTTCTTGTTTTTCCAATACTAACATAAAATGATGATTAAAACAGGACTGCATCATAACCCAATCAACTGCACCAGGCAGGTTGATGTCGGTGGCTAAAAACACAATATCCTCACCTTGCAATGTAGTAATACTTTTGTGTGACATCATCAAGTGTGGCATGACTTGGTCAAGTCCCCCTTGCCATTTGCATGATGCACCAGGACATGGACAGGAATAAGGTCTGAACTCACAGGCTTCTTCATGTTCCGCCTTCTCAGTGTGTACCAGAGTGACTGTGCAGCCGGTATTGGAATGTTTACAAGGGAACATGACATTGCTGGCAACTTTTTCCATAGCCAGGTTGCGTATGTTACCAAGAGGTCCACGGCAAGTGGGACAACATGATAGTTTCGGTCGGCAGCTGGAACACACGAGGTGTCCGCTCTGGCACTGTAAAATTGGTGGCAAGACATAGTCGAAGCACACTGGACACTCGAATAGTGAGGCTAGGTCGGCAGACATGGCTGTAGGCACGTTAACAAGCGCCGGCACACCAGGAACAGCACAATTGGAACCGCTCGCTCCGCGCCTCTGTTTGTTTGTGCTCATGTCACCGATGCGCTCATAAAAACTCGTCGATCAGGTGATCAACTCAACAAGACAACTGTTAATGAACTTAAATTTATCCTATGCTTCAATCATTTGTACCCTTCTATTGTCGACATTCTTCGTCTTGTTGTAGCATTGAAATAAGATTCCATCACAACTTCTTAGACTAATGTTATTTTCTTGTAATGAAAAGGGTAGTTCCGATGTCAATAATTGAACATGTCGAAATTCTCTCACGCAGCAATAACTTATGGTGATAACCGAGAATTTTGATTTATTATCTGATAATATTAGCAAACAATCATTACGAACGTTCTAGTTTTACGACAAAAGGCTGACACTCGTCGAAAATTCAATGACGACTTGACCAATCATGAATGACACTGTGACAGATAGCAATTACAGTAACCATGATGTCATTAGATGTCATCGCATAGACTACAAACTTTTTTCAAATATATTTTATGATTTAGAGCACTTGCCACTGTCTAAGATATATGCTTAGCATATATATTTAGGTACTATTTGGAGATTTCACTCCAAACAAAGACTTCTCCTCAATATGTAGTATTACCAACTCACTCTTGAGTGTTGACCGGCCAACTTTATTTTCTGCGAGTTTGTCGAGTTGACAATATTAAACAAGCTAGTTCGGGGGTGACGAACCTTAGGGATGGGCAAATGGGGAATAATTATCGATATATATCGTATCGATCTTTTTTAAATGTATCGATAATTATCGATATTTCTATATTTTCTGCGCATTAAGCGATTAATTTTTTTAAGCGATCGATTACCTATAAAAACTGTTAAAATAATAATAAATTTTTGTAGCAACGAAACTAAACTCATATAGCCTGCTGCCTTCTTACTCTTTTTTACATCTGAAAATAAATATCGATAGTTGATATCGCGGGAAAAAAGATAGTTGATTTATATCGATATTTTTCTGAAAAAATATCGATATTTTTAGCGCAAGCCTAGCGAACTTTTATCATTATCTATCAATATACCATTATTTCTAAAGAAATGTTTATGAGTTTATAGACGTGTCATCAATAATTAATCTTAATGAATTATTATTGAGAAATTAGACGTAGTAAATACTGTTAACTCAATAAAACCTAAAGTATAATATATATTTATATTAACTTGCTGTTGCCCGCGGCTTCGCTCGCCTTAATTTTGGAGTAACACGTTACCCCTTTCCTATCAGCGCTATCTATCGGAATTCATAAGCACCACTTATTTACTTTTCAAACGTTGATTTTTTTTCTTAAACGCAGATTGATTAATGGTTAGAGATAGTGTTTTAATGATTTTTTATTATTCGTTTGTATCATAGAACCTGTGGTACTTAATTTTACGGAGTTTCACACGAATTTTCATCCCCTATTTTAAGGGTTGGGGGAAGATTTCCAAAAGACGGCAGGTTGTTTTCGTTGGTCACAAAGAGTCAGTGTAGGTACTAATTTTTAACTTCTTATCTTAAAAATTGCGAAAATCCAGTATACCTACAATTTCACTACTGAGTATTTTGAGTGGAGTCACAAGAGTCGCTTTTAAGATCTATGTAAGGTAAAATATTATCTATTCTATTCATAATACATATAAATATTAGGTGATAAAAAGAACCTCGGAGGCCTAGTGGTAAGAGCTTCGGATTTCCTTTTCGGTAAGCTAGTCTAGTCCGACATATACCAATAAGTTTTTCGAACTTAAATACATCTTCTGAGAGCTCTTACGGTGAAAAAAACCCGGGATTTATGCCCGATATGGCGACAGACTTGCCACTTGTCACATCATAGGACCTAATATCGTCGGTTCATCGAGGGTACATATGTACCTCAGACTGCCTTTCAACGACATGGGCGTGACGATATTTATTTATTGTATTTTTATTTCACTTTCACATAGGGCTAGGCCTCTTACGTTCACAAAGCCAGCTTGTTTTGGCTTTGTCAACTTCACAAAACTGGCAGAAAGAGAGACTGACCAGTTTAGAGAGAGTAAGCAATACTACTGATTGAGGACAGGTCTTTCAATTGTCAAGGTTGTGAAATTTCCAGATAGTAAAGATTCTAAAATTTAACACCGGGTCGGAACGCGGCCATTCACTAAGATGATCGAAAGAAACTCAGCGGGTTTGGCTTTTTTTAATTTCTAAATAAAAATAAGGGATTAAAAGATGAACAATCAATCCCAAGCATTTTTTATTCGACATATTTTGCAACATTATAATAACATTTTATATATTAATTAGATTTAATACGTCATTTATATTTATTTAAACGTAGATCTTTTATATGCTCGGAATGTTTATTGTTAAAACGTATACCCATGAAGGAAGAACAGATGAACAATTTATCGTCAGTGCAATTTGATTTATGTCACTAAAGAGTTTAGATTCATCTAAATTAAGAGGTTGTATTATTATTATTATTATTATGGATTTTCAAAACTTCTACGCTGACTATACATTTTAAAGGGAAATACACTTGGTAGTGTCGTTATTTGTAAACGATACTACTGGTAGTGTGGTTGGTAGTGCCCTTGCCAAAAAAATGGGAATTACTTATAGCTTTTAAATAAATGTGTAAAGTTACTCTATATCTTATAGGATAACTTTACACATTTATTTATTATTTTGATGTTTATCAGCAGCGTAATTATTATCATCAAAAATTTTCTCTGTTTCACGCCTTCAATTGTAAAAAAATACGGCCAATCATGCGCGGAGAGACAGATTTTATTTCACAATATTTATCTTTTCTTCAAAGAATATTTTTATCACCTGAGATTAACTGTTGACAGCCTTAAGTATCTCGCGGTGAATAATGTTTATTCGTAGTCACCAAATACACGGTAATGTACCTACGTACGACGGTTTCATTGTAGGTATTATTTATACACTAGCTGCATATGCAACTTCGTCAGCGACTTTTGATACGGCCTCTCTCAGCTCAGCAACAGTTTTCCTCACTCATTCGAGCATTATAAATCATAATAGCATATTCCTCGGTGTTAAGGTAGCGTTCAAGTATAACCATTTGGTGTAAGATCGTCAAAAGTCACGTTTGTTGTTTGGCAGCTTTAAATAATTGATTGATCATGTTCTTAATATTTATCGTCATAGCGGCATCGAAAATACATAATCTCCGAAAATTTCAACTTTCTAGCTATTGCGGTTCATAAGATACAGCCTGGTGATAGGCAGACAAACAAACAGACAAACGGACTGAGTTTAAGTAATAGGGTTCCATCTTTACCCTTTGGGTGCTTTTGTGTAATACATTACATAATACTATCTCCAAATAGAAAGTCATATAGCTTATTTATAATTTACAATAGAGTATTAAAATAATATTCTGTTCCGAGTTATCTCTTATGTTCTAAATCAGGAAAGTGGAACCGTGGTACCCCGAATTTAACGCGAACGAAGCTGCATGCAAAAGCTAGTCACAAATAATGGGGAACATTAATTTTCACCAACATTGACAAGGTGATTTTTTTATAGGATAAAACCGCTAACAGGTACACGGGTCTCCTGATGGTAAGAGAAAACCGTGGCCTATAAACACTATATATGTTGTAGGGGCGCCGCTGTTCTGTGTTAGATCTTATGAGCAAGTCTACTGGCTACCCTACCTTCTGGACCGGAATACGACAATGTCATTACGGCGGTAGGTAAGGCGGTGGTATAGGCGTCCCTACCCGGACGGGTAGATGCTCAGCACTCTACCACCATGTTGAAAATGACCCAGTTAACCTATCTTCGCCTCTTACGAGCTGCCTGGTAGGTTAGACACAGAAGGCCTGGACCAACAAGGAGAAAATAATATCTACTACAAATCGTAAGGCATTTCAAATACGTTTCACTATACGGTAAAATTAGCCTTAGCTATGAATATTTAAATAGTCTTTCTTTCACTTTATAAATCCTACACATAATTGCATAATGAAAATTCTTGACTTTTAATTACTGTGTCTATCTACATAGCATAAAACAAAGTCGCTTTCCGCTGTCCGTCCCTATTTATGTTTGGAACTATAAAACTACGCAACGGATTTGATGCGGTTTTTTTAATAGCTAGAGTGATTCAAGAGGAAGATTTATATGGATACTGGCTGTCCCGGAAAACCTTATATCACCCGCGAAAAAAAAGAGTATTCTTTCAAACTTTTATTCCTTGTTTTTCATTGAAGAACAATCCAACTGCCTTCCTACAAGGCAGGTCGAAGAGGCGACCAAATGCGTCACCAAAACCGTGACGTTGATTACATGGTAGAGTCTTGAAAGGACTCGCCCGGATTGGTACCACCACCCTAATCCTGCCACCATAACGTCAGTGCTTGCTACTGTCGTGTTTTGGTTTGAGGGGTAAGGTAGCCGGTTAGTTTATGTTCGCTTTTTAACCCAGCCTCAGGTTGGCAACGCACCGTTACCTTCTATGGTGTGTATAGGCGACATATATTCCTTAGCATCAATCCGTCTGCTTGTCTGTCTTCCAATACCATACAAAAAATTTGATGATGAACGATGGGACGAACATCAAATGTTTGACGGGTGGGACTAGTTTCTAAGAGAAAACGAAATCGTGTTTTTATTATATTCCTTCCATTTTTAAAAGCTTTCATTTAACTTGCATTGTATGTATGTTCGGGTGGAATCTTAGAATTCAATTTTGAAGGAGATATCTTCACCCGATTAAGCTGAAATTTTGTATACACGTTTAGTTTTGAATGACAATGTACGATAAGGTACATGACATCAGTCTAAATCCAATATGGCGGACCAACCAAGATGGCGGAATAGTTGTTTTCAAAGCACTTCTAAAACATGGGTATCAAATGAAAGGGCTCGTTGAGAGCAAATCGAAAAATAATGAAAGCTTTTTCTAAAAGGTTTCTTTAGCTTTTAATTTATGTTTATATATTTAATCACCTATTAAACCGTTCCTACACACAAAAATAATTAAAAAAGTAGCCAAATCGTTCCAGCCGTTTTCGAGTTTGAGCGGGACCAATGAAAAGCAATTGATTTTTATATTTATATACAACATGCATTATAACCCGTGCGAAGCCGGGACGGGTCACTTGTATATGATATTTTAATAAGTACCCACTTACCATTACGCTATGTATGAGCACTTTCTCCATATTACATGCCTTATGGTCGTCATCTCACTAGCGGATAAATAAGAATATCTTCATTCACATACATACATAAACATACATACATGCATACATACAACTTACATTAAGTCCCACGATGTGACAAGTTCCTCGCCATATCGGACAGTAATCTAATTCCAGACAAAATTGTTTTGCAGATTAACTTAAAAAAATCCTAAAACAAGTTGACCTACCCGGGAATCGAACCCGGGGCGTCGTGCGCCTAAGTCGGACCCCTACGCTCAAGCACAGGCGGTAGATATCTATCTATATAGAAAATTTACCTCCTCTTCCACAAAAAATATTCCTATCACCGTTATGTCAGTGTTCGTCATTGTTGTATTCTGAATGGGTTACATAGTCCAGATGTAACAGACAAAATATGAAGAGTAAATTGGAAATAACACGATGACATCATCTGAATGTAGATTATAAAAACCGGCCAAGTGCGAGTTTGTCTCGCGCATGAAAGGTTCCGTACCATCTATACAAATAAATAAAATTGCAGTGTTTGTACGTAATATTAAAATAACCGCTTTTTACTAAGTGCATATGTGTATTTACAAGGTACATGTACCAAAACGACATTTTTTAGAATTTTGGTCTGTCTGTCTGTTTGAACCCGCTAATTTCTGAAACGATTGGACCGATTTTGATGGGACTTTCACTGGCAGATAGCTAATATAACAAGGAAGGCTGCTTTTAGTTTAGAATTTTATTTTAGCAATATATAAAATAAATTATTTAAATAAAAACGTGAACGAAGTCGCGGGCTCAGCTTGTTATCTATAAAAACGGCTTCTATCTTTATTTTATTCCGTTATAGTAAGTATATGTTATTATAGCGGCGACAGAGATACATCATGTGTGAAAATTTCAACTTCCTAATGTATTATAGTTTATGAGAAAATAAATATATAACCTGGTGACAACCAGACAGATGGACAGCGGAGTCTCAGTACTACTACTGAGACTCCGCTGGTCATCTGTCTGGTTTTTTCACCCTTTTTACCCTTTGGGTACGGAACCCTAAAAACGATGCCTGTGTATCTTGTTTTTCTGGTTTTCGTTATTTCGGCTTTGTATGGAATGAGATATTATGATTCATTATCTAGTAATTAATTATGACTTTTCATGTTATAATATTAATTATGACCCGGAATAATCGTCGTAGAAATTAGACCTTGTCATGTTTACCGGCTACCCTCTAATTTAATAAACTTAGGCTACTTTTATTTTAGAAACGTATCAAATAAATCATGTAAATAAAAACGCGGACGAAGTTGTGGGCACAGTTAGTGTAAAATAAAATTCGTAAACATTCAAGTAAACAAGTCGAGCAGTGGCCGTTATAGTAGATGTAATCACACGCATTGTTACGACCTGGGTAAAAGTAAACATTTATCGACTTTGTGAGCGGTTTACGCGTATTTGTCATACCTATTAAATACACGGAGAGCTAGAGCATATTTTTTAGAGGGAATCCATACATATAATAAATGAGTAGGAGTGTGAATTATGTACATTCGAGATATTAAAAAAATAGGCGCAGGCGACTAGAAACAGGCAGCAGAAAACATTTTTATTTTTTTTAGAATTTTTGTCTGTCTGCTTTGTGTATCCCGGCTGCGATTTCACGGTAAAACTACTAAACCAATTGTAACGAAATTTGGCTGGCGGGTAGCCTATATTCCGAGGTATGTTATAGGCTTTTTATTCTGTTTATTTAAGAGGGTTCCATAGAAGAAGGGAAAAGCCAGAATATAAATTTGGTTATAATTCAGGAACGCGCAGTCCAATTTCATTGATTGTTTTTTGTTGAAAAGAGCATAGTTTACAGACTATGCAGTAATTTTTTCCAAGACGTAAATTAGGTAGGTCAGAAATTACAGCCATAACAACCCTCACTATGAATGATCAAACTAGTCGTGAGTTGGAATTCGAAATATACGGTCCCCTCGTTGTCTTTGAATATATAGTTTTCATAATCAGATTATTTATTATCTTTTGACTCAACGATATTTGGCGAGAGGGTAACCTATGTTCTGAGGTAGTTATTGGTTACTTTTTATTCCGTTTAACTAAGACGTTTCCCCAGTTTCCTATACTTAAAAATCAAACCTATACAAAAAAAAATCATACAATATAGTCAATTGTCTGATTTTACGTTTTTTTGGTAGTTAGAAGTTATGTAAATTATGCAAAACCTAATCTAAAAGTAAATAAATTGTATGCTTTGGATATTATTAATATATTGACATAATAATAGATATACAATTTTTTATGCTTGTGAATGTATCTAGTGTTATGTGGAAGTTTCACCAAGCTCCAACGATGAATTATTTAGAACACATATTATATCTACCCCACAAATTTATTTTAGGCTCAATTAATATGATTAGTATAATCAGGTTTCCATAATGAATATTCGTATAAAGCATAGTAAGCAGTAACTGTTCTTATATTATACGAAATCAAACGAATAAAACTTGTAGAAAAAGTTTCTAGCATTTTATGGTAGACTTGCACATAAGGTTTAAAAGTCCGACCACAGGACAGCGGCGCACCTACAATATCTAATGGAGTATGGTGTCTATAGGCCACGGTTGTCTCTTACCATCAGGAGACATGTGTGCCTGTTTGCTGTCTTATCCCATAAAAAACAAAGTCACTTTCAGCTATATGTTCCAATACATGCTTAGATTTGTAAAACCACTCAGCATATTTTGCTGCGCGTTTTAGTAGATAAATGGATTAAAGAAAAAGATATATACATATTACATTAACATGTATAATGCATTTTACATTAGCATTGCACCCGTGCGAAAGCGCTAGTAGCGTCGCTAGTTAATTTTATGTGAGCATTATTTATAAGTTTTGATACAATTGTGATCTAATTATGTTTATCTAGTTTTTTTTAATATTATTGATATTGTTTTAATTTATACCACTTTCAGTTTGTAGCTTTCAGTTCATGTATTGTACACTTACGTCCATATTTACTTAGTTTCTGATATTTATTTGTTTGTCTACTTTAAAGAAATAACTGAATAAATAAGTTAATACTCGAGACTCCGCCGTCGTGGTATTGCCGTAATTTTTACTTTTTATTTCAACCGAACATGTTGGGTCTAACGTGTTCGTAGCATAGGAATATTAAAACTGATTTGTTTTCCGTGATAAACAAACTTAGTTAATATCCGCCAGCTCTTTGTAAATAATGTAAGAAAGTCTGCTGGCTGTGAAAATCATCAATTAATTTAGTCTGTGGTTGAATGTCGTTGCGTTGTGACATGCGCAGTTGATAGAGCGGGAAAATAGTTTTTGAAATAAGAAGTCTGTGTATCTTTTTTTATCATTGTGTCACTTGATAAGAGTTTGAGTGTTGAATTTATTGTGCCTTGGATTTCACAATAAGGAAATTTATCCAAGTGAGTTTTTTATTTGATTTTTTATCTTCATTCAATTACTCACGTATGTTTTCAATTTAGATTTTAATTTTAAGTAGAGAAAAAAGAAAATATTTATATTTATGTATTAAGTTATTTTGCTTTGATGCTTGGAAACTAGAACTTATTTTTTGTAGTATTGAAATGCCAATAAACATTTTCCGTTGATAAGAAATATACACCGCTTATAAAAACCTATAAACGGGTTGTTGTCAACCTGAGGTTGGAATTTTGTTACATCGTGAGTGTATCAACCTTACTCGCCAAAGTGAAACACGACTACGATGAGCACTGATTAGACAGGAGCTGGAAACACTTGATGCCATTTTTTTTAATTTTTCTTACGCAATTTCTGTTACCGGAAGTAGAAGTTGATTCGAGTTATACATTACAAGTGTTAAAATGTTATCATCAATATTTTTATGAAATATGGCAGTAAAAAAACACAAGGTCCTCCTGATGGTAAGAGACAACCGTGGCCTATAGACACCATAGATATTATAGGTGCGTCGCTGTCTTATGGTCGGGATTTTATGCCAAATGTGCTCGTCTACCGGCTATCATACCCTCCAGGCTATATATAATCATATCCTATTAATATTGTAAATGCGAAAGTTTGTTATTGGTTTTGTTTTTCACTGTTTCACAAAAAACTACTGGATAGATTTCGATGAAACTTGCAATAATATAGACTATATATGAGAATAAAACAGAGGCTACTTTTTATCCGACTACATTAAAAGGTGGTTTGTATTTGTTCAATTAGTAGGTATTAAACGTTGGAAAAAAATCTGTCCTTTGATAATTCACACGGGTGAAGCCGCGGAAAGCTAGTGCTACATATAATTATATTAATTTGGTCACATTGATCATAATTAATCGGATCTTCTCCAAAAATAAATGGGAACAACCGGAAAGGACTGGTTCATTCAGTAAAAGGTTATGAGGTAACATAAAAACATACACATAACTCGTTCAACCGGTTTTAAATAACGCACGGTGAAATTGCCTCTGTGGTCGCGTATAGTTGATGTATGACTTTGACGTAGAGGTCCCGTGTTCGATTACCGGGTGGGGAACTTTGATCTATGAGTTTTTTTGGTTTATTTGAAAAGCATAACCTTGGCATTGGTTTCGGAATCTAAAGTGGAAAATGGGAACTAATATCGTTGGCTAATCGTGGGTATTAGCGTGTGCTTTTGGGGTGTGTGTGTGACGATAGATTTTCATTTTTTTAAATATGTGATTCTAAAGGCAAAAAGATCTGATGATAAAAACACATCAGCTATTTTTAATAATACATTTCTGTATCCTAATATCGGTGCTTTTCATTGGCGTGTTCCGGTTTAGAGGTATCTCGGAACATGCGATGTGTCGTGGTACATAGTGTTTACTTTCACTGTCGCTTTTGCACATGCAATAAAGTTTTATTTCAATATAAAATATACCTAATTACTTGATTAAATTATTGAATACTACCGCCTCTGTGGTCTTCGCGTCAATGTCGGACTTTGACCTACGAGGTCTTGGGTTCCAAGGAAAGGAATATAGGAATTACCTGGATTATGCACAATCACAATCCTTGAACCCGGAGCCCCAGGTTGGTCGATAGCGTTAGCCATGTACGCTAACTTCTTGACCGTTAAGGTGGTCACTTTATTGCTCGCTATTGTCTTTTTCGAGTATTGAAATCGTAGACTGGTAGACTAACCAACCACCAACCGAGGCGGGGATATAAAAAGAATTTGAAGAGAGGTTTCTTCTTGGCCTTATCCCGTATTATATCAGATGATATCGGAGTCGGCTACCTAATCTAGGGAATTTGACTAGGACACCAGTTTTTACGTAGCTGCTATATGACCTCTGAAACCCAGAAGGGAAAGAAGGCCTAAACCTAGATTAGGTCGAATTCAATAAATCCGGGTTTCCTCACGACGTTTTTCTTAATCGTAAGAGCGCTTAGAAAATGTACATAAGTTAGAAAATCTCATTGATACATAACGGGGTTCGAACTTCGACTACCCTACGGGAAGTCCTAAACGTATACCGATAGGCCATCGAGGCTATTTGAAGAAAGGCTTAACTCGCTCCAATACCGACGTGTTTTTTATGGAGAGACTAATGAATATGGAGGAAGCCAGGCAAGTATGTATGGATCGTGACACTTAGCACTCGATACTCTCTGCCTACCATGCAAGTAACCTGGTGTGAAGATATTTGAGTGTGTTTAATTGCTAATCCTCTAGACCGGAACACAACGATGTCATTAACCCGGCAATGACAAATAATCCTACTAATATTATACACGCAAAAGTTTGTAAGTATTGATAGACGTAAGTATGTATGTTTGTTACTCTTTTACGAAAAAACTACTGGACGGATTTGGATGAAAATTTACAGTTAGTTATGAGAACATAGGTTACCGTAAAGTGGTCCAACTTTGCCCCAAAATTTGCTCCAAATTTGTTATAAGCAAAACTGTGTGGAGACGATTCATTTCAAAATACATATTTG
>DVZL01001179.1:0-18737 GCA_018236625.1 Lasaia peninsularis
CAAATATTTAATTTTCAAATATCAACACACTATATCTCTGAAGAGGTAAGCAAAGGTAAACACACGCACAACTAGCCGACGATATTAGGTCCCATGATGAGTTCATAACAACTATTTATCCTATCTTGGGAATCGAACCCAGTACCTACTTCATACGTCAAAATACTGACTGAGATAGTAATATTTTATGTAGACGAAACGCTATTTTAAAAGCAACCTAAAAACGTACATTTTAAAGTTTAAAATCAATATAAAGTCACAAAATGAGATGAGATTCATCGGCTATTAAAGAACAAGTTAGACTTAAGTATAAGCACTTGAGAGCTGAGAAGACTCGCAACTACTGTGGGATTGTTAGACAAAGACCTAGTATGCCGGCAATATATCTAATTGGTTACTCACTTTCTGTAACCTACTTCAAACACACAGTAGTTCATAGGCGTGCATTAAATTTGGATCCTATAGGTATATCTTAAGTAACAAACAAAAAAAAAATCAAGAGCGAGTCGGACTCGCGCAGATAGGGTTCCGTACCATTACCGATGAAAACAACAAAAAATCAAGTTTGTTGTATGGCAACAGCCTTTATATTCATTTAAGCTGTTTTTATTGCAATAGCGGCAACAGAAATACATCATCTATGAAAATTTCAACTATCTAGCTATCACGGTTCATAAGATACAGCCTGGTGACAGACAGACAGACAAAAGGAAAGCGGAGTCATAGTAATAGGGTTCCGTTTTTTACCCTTTGGGTATGGAAGCCTAAAAAACTATTAAAGCTGCATATGATGCACACGATAGTTTTTTTCTTCGTTCTAACCTTACCCCATTTCTATAACAGATGGTAATTATTTTATCACGATATTCAGGTTTTCTTAGATTAAATAATAATGATAAATAATTATTATTCACTCATTAATAGTACATTAATTAAACTACATACACTTTTCCTTCAAAACACACACTTATACTATTCCACAATATTTTATTGTTTTTTATTTTTTTGTACTTACATTTGGCTTAAGCCAACCGGTTTCACTTTTTACAGCATCTAAGAGCTTATAAAAATAAAGACAAACAAATTTAATTAAGTGTTTTTGTTACTTATTAATTAGTCGCCCCTGTGGTGTAGCGATACAGGTGTTGCCTGTTTAATTCCCAGGTCGGGCAACTTTTCTTAAATGTTTTTCAGATTTTTCAAATTAAGCATTACATTGCCCGGGATTGGAATGTGCCCGAAGTGGCGATAGGCTTGCCACCTATCATATCAGCCCTTACGTTACGTTACGTTACGTTACGTTAGTACGTTGGCTAATCGTGGGTGTTCTAGTATATCTACTGGACTTACGAGTTATAGATAGCCAGTTATAATAAATAACAACAAATACCTAATTTTTTTCTCACGGTCGATTAATCTCAATTATTAGCCATAACACGCGACAAACTACCTTTTTGGTAATTAAGTAATCTTTAACTGATCGTTATTAAGTTAACTTAAGCATGTCAGTTGCAACATTTCATGGTTTAGATGACATTTTGAAATACTGGGAAATTTTATGTACGAGAACATTTTATGGGATGTTGTCGTCAGTGCTTGCCATGGTAGTGTTTTGGTTTATTCTTGACAAATTTACTAATATAAACAGTTTAACAGTCAAGTAAGAAATTCCAGGCGCCTTTTATGAGTTTTGTAAAAAAAAATGGCCCCTACACTTCGTAACTCGACTTTTTATCTTTGTAAAAGGGGAAAATTAAGCAGACATTTATTATATATTTTTCACTTATTTAAATAAAAACTATAATATAAAAAATATTACAAAAAGCTTGACAAAAACCTTACATTAGTTTGTCCGCAAGCTTGTCTCTTGTAGCTACATATAATATTGTTTACCTAAACCCACCGTTCGATCGTAATCTAAGAAACCAGTAAAGAATATTTAAATTACCAGTAAATAATACTCAATTGTACTCTATCATCCTATTATTTAAAAAAAATGCCATGCCACGCCTGCGATGCAAATGCACCTCTGCCTGCCTGAGGGGTAGGCAGAAGTGCATATGCATCAAGAGTTTGTCGCCATATTGGACACTAAACAAAACTCGAGCAATGTTATGTCTTTGCGATAAACTCAAATCTGATAAAAACATGTTGCCCTACCTAAGAGTCTAACTGTGGACCTCGTACGTCAAAGTCGGACACCGTCTACACTTAACCACAGAGGCAATCAATTGAATATTATTAAATTACTAGCTTTCCGCAGAGACCTGCGTGATTTATCCAAGCGCAGAATTTTTTCAGACTTAAAATACTTATTGTGTAAAAACTCTCTTTTTTTAATGTAGTCGGTTAAAAAGTAGTCTATGTCTTATTCTGATGTATAAGCTATATTATTGTTAAGTTCGTAGTTCGTAAGATCGTAGTCCATTGAGTAGTTTTTACGTAAAAGAATAACGAACATCGAGACATTCATCCATACTTTCGCGTTTATAATGTTAGTAGGATTAACAAATAAAATTACCTCATATTTATAACCAATAAAATCATCCCAAATGTCTATTAAATTTAAAAAACTAACAATATTTTTTTTTTGTTTTACAGGTAAGACTAAAGAAGAGAAAATAATAGAATCATCCGTCACTTTGTGGTAATCCATATTTAAACAAAAAATATTACTAAGCAAAATCCCGCCAAAGAATAATGAAAGTAAAATATTAATTTTATTTTTGTATAAAGGAGATATACTTACATCATATTGGGCAGGTTGTATACAGCGTGTTCTCTTTGTTTTTCCCACGTCATTGTGTGCGTTCATTTTTCTTATTAAGCACATTGAGCGTATTTTGAAACTTGTGGGATGGCCTAAGATATTTCTCAAGCCTAAGTTTAATAGCTTAATTCATTTCAAGATTAGCTCTGGGAGACCATCCACGATTAAGGTGCCGTCACTTTATTACGTAAAGATAAATTATCAAGCGTACGCTGGGAAATGTGTCAGCTACAGACGCGGACGTTTGTGTCACGTTTACAAAAGAAATTGTCAAGTGATTTGAGTGCGTCAGTAGTCCAGATTAGAATCCCCATGTATCAATGAGTTTTTTACAGGATTCTAGTGACCCGCCCCGGCGTCGCACAGATATACTATACATGTTAGATACATAAAAACGTTCGTCTTGAATCACTATCTATTTAAGAAAATCGCATCAAAATCAGTTACGTAGTTTTAAAGATTTAAGCATACATATGATATAGGGACAGAGAAAGCGACTTTATTTTATACGATGCAGTAAAGTCAGCAAACAAGTCCACGACCCGTGTACTTGAAGAGACAGCCGTTGTATATACACCCTAGATGTAGGTGCGTCAATATCTCTGGTTTGGCTGTTAGATCGTATGTGCAAGTCTACTGGCTACCCTCTGGATCGGAACATGACAGTGTACATACCGGCAGGAAAAGGAAGAGCGATGGATAGCCAGGCGAGGCCCTGCGCAGCCCTCTACCACCAGTGGTCAATTTGGTAGTTTTAGTACATTTTCTGAGTGCTCTTACGGTGAAGTAAAACATCATGAGAAAACCCGGGTTTTGTGCCCTGATTTGCCGCCTGTCACATCAGGGGACCTAATATCGTCGGCTAATCGTAGGTGCATACTGCATATGTACCTCTGACTAAATTTGTGGGGAATGGGCAATATCTTTTTTTACCAACTTTATGAAAGTAAAAATTGTCTTATATTGATATTGACATCACCGACGCGGATGTATCAAAGAATTTTTATTAATCCGCTCAGAAAAATGCGTACGATTTGATTATGTTTAATGTGTTTAAATCTAGTTGTGATTTCTTAATCTTCCGTTGTTAAGTTTAGGTAATCTCCATAGGATTTGCTTACGGATATACTTCCTATTTCCTATTACTAAATGGGAGTGTGGGAAGTATGTATTGGTAGGAAGTATAAATTGGTACGGTTAAGAAAAAATTGAAGAAACCCGGATTAATTGTAATTATTTATATTATTTATACAAATAAATAAAAAAATAACCGCTTTTTACTAAATACCGAGACAGTATTTTTTATAATTTTTGTCAGTCTGTCTAGTATGTGTATATATACTACACACATGGATGAATATATATGTACACTACACACATGGACAAATTACACAAAGTGACCCAACCCCAAAGTAAGCTATTTATATGCTTATATTATTATAAGTGTTCGACAACGACATTAATACAGAGAAATGCTGAAATAGATATCAGCATAAATGTAATAAACACACAAACTCGGAAATATGGACATCTATATTCATTACCAAATCGCATACCTCTGTCGGAAATTAAAAACTCGCGGTTGGTCGGTGGTGTATATACCTACATTACATATCCCGCGATTGGAATGTGCCCGAAGTGGCGATAGGCTTGCCACCTACCACGTCATATCTTGGCTAATCGTGGGTGTTAGCTAGCACACCTCTCCCTACCCCTTCCGAGATAATAGGTGTGAAACTACTAGGATGCTAGAGATTCATTAGATTGATTCGTCGTTTTTACATGAAAGGCAAAAACACTTTCGCACTTATCATTTTAAAATGCACATTATAAAAGTACACGGAACACAAAATAAAATAGTTACAAAGATAAATCGCTATAATATATTTGAATAAATAATAATAAATGATATATTTTATGTGAATTGCAAATAAGTTGTAAAAAAACATCGAAAACATCGAATTGCCAAATATGTTTGCAGAGTCAATGACACTCGCCAAAAGTTGGGCAACCCATTACAAAGTTCGGTAGGGAGATACTTTATTTTTATTAATGATCAAACATAGGTTTTTATAGTATAACAGTATAATAGAGTCAATATCCTTCGCAAGCACTCAAATGGGATCGGTTTAATGCTTTTTGCTCGTTTTTGTCATTAGATACGAAACAGGATATATTGGGACCGTTACGAGAATACCTTTGCCAAAACGTGTGGATTAATTGAAAAGATAATGTTTTGACAATATACATTTCTCAATAAGTAATGAAGTTTTGTCAAGATAAAATTTTATATATTGAAGTTATTTGTTAATTGTATGGAAAAAAGTTAATAAATGATTTGTGATTTGTTATCTTGTTTGAAAAATGTTAGGGTCCCGTACCCATATGGTAAGAAACAAAGCTCTATTATTAAGACTTTGCTGTCCGTCTGCTTGTCTGTTTATCTATCTGTCACCAGGCTGTATCTGCGTGATAGCTAGACAGTAGAAATTTTCACAGATTACCTATGTCTGTTGCTACAATAACAAACAAATAATAAAATCTATTTATTTATGTATTTTTTAGAATTTTTGTCTGTCTGTTTGTCTGTTTGTACCCACTTATCTCGGAAACGACTAGACCAATTTTGACGGGACTTTGACTGGTAGACAGCTGATGTAATAAGGAAAGGCTCAGGCAGGCAGGCTTTTATTTAAGAATTATATGTTAGGATTGTATAAAAAAATAATTAAATGACTATGAGAACGAAGTCGCGGGGCACAGTTAGTAACTAAATAAAAATGCGGATGAATTTGCGGGCACAGCCAGTTAATAATATAGATACAAAAATAAATATCCCTGGACAAATTACACAAAAAGGATCTTATCCCAAAGTAAGCAAATTATATGCTTACTAATATGTATCAACGCCGCTAACACACAAAGAAATACGTATAGAAATACCAGATTAAAACGATATGTTATTTATAATCTTAGTCTCTGTGGTCAATTGTCGCACGAGTCCCCGTTTAATTCCCGGGTAGGGCAGTGTCTGTGAGTTTTTTAATATATCTGAAAAATATAACGTTGCCTGAAGTTGGATTTGTTTTGATATGGTGACAGTGGTGTCACTTCCTGGGAATTAATATCATCGGCTAATCATTTCTGCATAGCTCTGCTTACTTTGTCGCGGATATGGGCGTGATTATATTTAATTTAGTCATTAAGTTAAGAAATTAAAATATGTTTGAATAATATGTCTAACTTTAGCTCATCTGCCTTCTAAATTGGTTTTAGATTTTTTACATATATCTGTTATCTATGAATGTAAATTTTTAAGCGTAGACTTTGCTTTCGTCACAAACCTGATCAAGGATTTATTTATTAGTACCGTTAGATAAATGCCTTTAAAATTGCGATAATTTTTTCCTCAACGTGTTTGTGGATAAATATCTAACGATAAAGTTTTGACATGTATTTTAAACTAAGAGTACTGACTCACTATCCAGCCAGTAATATGTTGCCAGTAATAAATTAAAAAATATATTTTTAGACATTTAACATGGTTCGCTTCGACGCGACGGAGTGTCAAATATATAATTAATAAATATTTTAAACTAAGAACACTGACTCATTAACCAGCCAGTAATATGTTGCTAGTAATAAATTAAAAATATGTTTTAGACAATTTTCAAGTTTCGCAGCAAAGGAGTGCCAAATATATAAATGACATTTTTTTAAACTAAGAACACTGACTCACTAACTGCTATGTTGCCAGTAATAAATTAAAAAATATATATTTAGACATTTTTCTTGTTTAGCTTCGAAGGAGTGTTAAATATTAAACTAAATTACCTATTTTCTTATGTTTACTTGAATTAAACCTCATTCATCGATTTAAAGAAGGAGTATTTCAGATCATCTATGTGATTTTTTTTGTATGTTACACAATTAGTTACTCCTTCTATTGCAAACAGATTTTGACGATTTTCAGGGTTCCGTAAACAAAGGGTAAAAAACGGAACCCTATTACTAAGACTTCGTTGTCCGTCTGTTTGTCACCAGGCTCTATCTCATGAACCGTGATAGCTAAAGAGTTGAAATTTTCACAGATGATGATGATGAGATGATTTCAATAAATATTAAAAACATAATAAGATAAATATATAGAGCATGCTCTCATATAGCAAACGTGATTTTTTACCGTTTTTATAGATAATTGCACGGAACCCTTCGTGCTTAACGGCGGACGGAGTCCGACTCGCACTTAACAGATTTTTCTTATCACTGAAAGCATGTGTATGACACGGTACATACAAGAAAATAACATTTTTAGAATTTTTTCGCTGTTCGTCTATTTGTTCTGGCTTTTATCTGGTACGGCTCGACCGATTTCGACGGGACTTTCACTGGCAGATAGCTGATGTATTAAAGAGATACTTATGCTACTTTTATTTGATTAAATTTACGAAGTCGCGGTCACAGCTAGTTATAAAATAATGCATGTTTCTGATGGCATTCATTTGTGATTACTTCAGTCCATAATACGTAATGTAAACAAAATGGCTGCTACACATTATAAGAGGTGCAAACCCGTCCGATGGTTAGCACATTTGTTGAGAACGTTGCGGTTCGATTTCGACTTGTACCGTGAAAAATTACCATCCATTTAGCGGTTACGAAAGGTTACCAGATACAAGTTCATTTGCAGTTTCGGCTAATGTATCCAAACATTTGTTTTATCTATACAAATAAATATCATTGGAGTGTCTGTATGGAATATTAAATAAACGATTTTTACTAAATGCATATATATGCTTACGAAGTACTTATATGCACCAAAATAATATTTTTTCTGTCTGTTTACGCCCGCTGATCTCTGAAACAGCTGACGTTATCATGCTACTTTTATTATAGAAATACATAAAATGAAATAAAAAACGCGGACGAAGAAGCGGGCACAGCTAGTTTATACAATACTAGCCATCCCGGTAAACTTCGTACTATGTGGATTTTTTTATCTCCATTTTTAAAGTTTTAAAAGTTATCTATTCCGGGTGAATACAAATTCAAACACGATACGTTTCCAGCGATAGTCTGGTTTCAAAATCATTGCAATAAAAAAATCCTATCTGGCAAATAATGACGTTTTTTATATGGGAGCACTCTTTATATGCTTAGTTTATTCTATTTATAGTATTTGTTGTTACAGCGGCCACAGAAATACTCATTAAACTTTTTTTTAATCATACAAAGATAGGTAAGCTTGACATGATTGGAGACATACTGCCCATTGATTTTATCACTTGCACTCGATACTCTGCCTACCCCGTAAGATACCAAGCGTGAAAATATGTATGCGCTAAATTTTTATTCTAGCAAATAACACAAACTGTTTATTTCGTATACATAAATGTAGTTTTCCGTAACTTTCCTCATTATGCATGACAACGTAACAACGGATTCTCTCAAGAGTTAAGAGAATTTATTGTTCTTCTAACATTAAGACCGTGTAAAAACTACATTTCCACTTCCTAAGTCGGGAAAGTTGCCGTTCGTAATAGTAATATAAGCTGTTTTACCACTTTTATTAAGGTAATAGCTATGACTTGCTTTATTTATACACTTGTACTTTCTACAAAATTACCTAATATCAATAGACAAGACATACAACGGCAAAAAAATGTTTATATATTGTTGTCTTTTAATACAACAAAATATAAGCATAATTTGAAAGGCTATTACTAAGACTCCAATATCCATGTGTCACTCTGTCTGTCATCAGGCTGTATCTTATAAACCGCGATAGCTAGACAATTGAAATTTTCACAGATGATATATACAGGTGGCTGGTATAACAACAAATACTAAAAACAGTTGTTACCATAAAACAAACATTATTTTCTTGCCATTTTTCGACAGATAATAGTATGGAACCCTTCGTGCATGTGTCCGACTCGCACTTGACCGGTTTTAATCCTTTAGTAACGGAACCCTAAAAAATACATCTAATTTGAAAAATCGCTTTTATTAACTATTATAATAACGTGTTTGAGTTCATCAGTTACGCAACACTATTAACTTTCAGTGTTTAATTACTCAATAATGTACGACAGAAATATGACGTTCGTGTCGAACTGGTTCCGTATAAAGTAGGATTATCCACTTCAATGAATCTATCATGTTATTACAGGAAGAATTTGAGTTCTAAATTGGTTGTATTTAGGTTAGGCTTGGGCTAAAAATATCGATATATCAAAATATCGATATTTTTTCCCGCGATACATCAACTTTCAATATTTATTTTCACATATCAAAATCGTTATATTTTGTTGGAAAAAAAGTGAGAAGACAGCAGGCTGTACGAGTTTAGTTTCATTGATTCAAAAATTTATTATTATTTTGAGTTTTTATAGGTAATCGATAGCTTCAAAAAAGGTAATCGCTTATTGCGCAGAAAATATCGATATATCAAAATATCGATATGATATATATCGATATTTCTTCCCCATTTGCCCATCCCTAATTTAAGTTTTTCTAAGTAATAGTATAGTTAACTAACACCCATAACACAAGCATGTAATCATATTTTAAATGAGAAACACATTTTCTTCAATTGCAAGTACTAAGTGGAAAAGTACATGCGTTTCTCATATGAATACGTGAAAGTTTCACCAAGCGCTTACTATGAATAATTTATAATAAAAACATATAATTTGCTCACTTTGGGGTTAGATCAATTTGTGTAATTTTTTTAGGGATATTTATTTATTAGTTGTTAATGTTTAAAGTTGTGCTTAAAATTATTTTGACAAAAGCCATAGCTTATTAGCGTATATTTTTTTTAAATAATTCTAAAGCAAAATTCGAAAATAAAAGGAGCTAAAGTTACTTTTTATTTCATCAGCTATCTGGAAAAAAAGTCCCGTCAAAATCAGTCAAACCGTTGCAGAGATTAGCAGGACAAACCGACGGTCAAAAATTGTAAAAAATAATACAATTTCTAAAATAGCTACCGTGTACACATACACTGCATTTACTTAGAAGCGTTTATTCTACAAACAGACACTTCAATTTTATTTATTTTTATATAGATATTTTAGTCCAGTTTTACACAATCAAAATTAAATAAAAATAATACTGAATAAATGGGTTGGTATTATTATTATTGTTTTTAAGGCATTGGAAGGCAAACAAGCAGACGGATTTCCTGATGGTAAGAAATACACGTCGCCTATAGATACCAAAGGTGGATATGGTACATTGCTAACCAGAGGCTGAGATGGTGTGTCTCTTGCGTGAGTAAGTTTACAGAACACGATAATGGTGAACACTGACGCTATTGTGGCAGGAATAGGTAAGGTGGTGGCACCAATCCGGGCGAGTCGTTGCAGGATTCTACCACCTAGTCAATGTCACGGTGTTGGTGACAATAGACCCTGTGCTCGCCTGTTACGAGTTGCCTGGGTGGAAGGCAGTTGGCCTATTCTACAACAGAACCCGGATCAACACTGGCACAGGGACAACAAGGTGATCGAGTTTTGCTCGGTTTTTTTTAGTACATCATGTTTTTTATAATAATATTTACTTACAACTATGCAAATTACTTGTTGATGAAATATAAATAATATAAAAAGAGGAGAAAAAAAAACAATCGGACCGAGATTTGAACCCGGGGTTTTAAGGCGCTCGATTTCCCGACCGAGCTATTTAACATCATAAATGGTGGCGAAATTAAGCCTCGTATTCTAATGAGGTTTATATTAAAGGAAAACACGATTAATGATCGTTTTTAATAACCTATCGACGATAACAGATAGGGCTACCGTAACCAGGCAACTACTGTTATTAATAACGCTCCCGAAACCACCTAAATACAAAATGCCGACTCTGAGATCGTTGAGATATTTATATATTATATATACAAGAATTGCTCGTTTAAAGGTATTAGATAGATGGATTTGACATATTAAAAATACAAATTTATTGTTTAGCGTCAGTTTAATAAATTGCACTCGAATAGAAACTGATTAATCCTTTGTATATTTATTAGTGAATCCGGTTTTGTACCGAATTAATGTTTTAAATACAGTGAGGCCTCTTGATTATTATGAAATTTGTGTTAATTTGCTTACGTATTAATTTTGGAAGTTATTTCGTAATGAAGTAATCTATACAAATAAATAAAATTGGAGTGTCTGTATGAGATATTGAAATAAGCACTTTTTACTTAATAAATATGTATGTTTATAAGATACACACATACACCAAAACAACATTTTTTAGTATTTTTTTCTATTTGTACTCGCTAATTTCCAAAACGGCTGAACCGTTTTAGATAGGACTCTCACTGGCAGACAGTTAACTTAATAAAGAACGGCTTAGGCTACTTTTATTTGTTGTTGAGCAGTTCTTGAGTTGAGTTGACTTGAGAATATTTGACATAATGACAGCAGCGCCACCTACCGGGTCCAATTGTAATTTTGAATCACACAGGAAAATATCGAAATATCCGTATAAAATTTCAACCCAATCGGATTAACCATTTAGAAGTTATGTGAAATAGATAAGTACGGAAAGATAATTCTTACTACCCGTTCTCCCAAAAAAGGTAGCCTATGTTCATCCGGAATACTGTCAGCTTCTAACGGTAAAATAATTTTAAATCAGTCCTGTTGTTTCGGAGACTATTCAATACAAACAAACAATCAAATCTTTCCACTTTATAGTATTAAGTATAGATATATCATCTACATAGTTAGAAATAAATATACTTCCAAAAAAAAAACAAAATGCACTAAAAATAACACCGAGCAAATAGCAGTCATCCATATGTACTTAAGTTAATATCGGAACATCCCTGAAACAAAAAAATGTTATAAATCAAAAATGTTGAAATATTCATTTAATAAAACTCCTTTTCAAGTCGGTTAAAAATTGTGTCTATTATGGAGGAAAGTAATGTGAATTGACTAGTTTATAGATAAATAGCTCATATCTCACAGGTTTGTGATATTTGCGGAAGCCACAACTGCGTGTCCATTGGATATTTTTCCAAGCACGCAACTTAAAGTGAATGCACTGATACGATCGCCTATTCTGTGTATCATGGCAAGATAAATAGGTCCTTATGCACTACGATATAAATACTTATATTGTCTGTACATATTTGACGGCATGCAGATTGTGACTGTCAGTTTTATCGTAATTATTGGTTTAATGCATCTGAAGACATTCTTGAATATGAGAATTTAATTGGTCGTATTAGGAGTTAAATTTCCTGCTCCCGGTTATTATCTGAACAAATAAGCATAATTGAAGTGCTTTAGGTTCGAAATGTAAGTTACAGTATACGTCTTATGGACTTTTACGTCACCAGGCTAGTGGGCAAGCAAAGTGTTCAGCCAGAGTTTACTTGGGTGGGGCTAGATGCCCCCTGTCCTAAGGGTGTCTCCAGTGTGACCGAACCTCGGTTTATAGCGGGGTCTTGAACACGACTTAAGGTAGTGGGCAATGACGTATATATTAAGGCCGAGTCAATTGAGACGCAATGTAAGAAGACAGCGCCATCTATTTTCAGATTCGGCTTTAAATTTTAATCTATACAAATAAAATAAACGCTTTTTACTATATGCATATATGTTTACATGCAAGGTACTTATAAGGAAAAAGTATTTTTTGAATTTTTGTCTCTATCCCATACCACAAACGTGTTTTTTTCTGTTATAATGATACAGAACCCTCCATGCGAGTCCGAATCGCACTTGACGGATTTTTCTTTGGTGCTCACTCTCAAATAACCTTAAGGCACAACTTTGTACCTTAATGCCTATAATGCAAATGTCAAGATTTTGTAACGTACTACACTGGTTTGACACCTGGCTGCCCTGCGGTTACTTAACTTGTGACGAAGTCTTCCCTTTTCGAATTACGACAAAGTTAATGTCATATCTTAAGTGCCTTACAAAATATAAAATGTAACCGAATACAGCCCTAGGACAAAATTAATGAGTGAAGGAATGAATGAATAAAAATTTATAATAATAAAAATCCGTTAAGCGCGAGCGGGATTCGCGCTCGAACGGCAAAAAATCACGTTTGTTGTATGGGAACACCTTTTATATATTTATTTAAATAATACGAGTTTTTTTTAGCGACAATAAATACATCATCTGTGAACATTTCAACTGTCTAGCTATTACAGATTACAAGATACTGCCTGGTGACAGACCGACAGATGTAGTTGTATTTGTATGTTGTATAGTTGTAGTTGTATGTATCTTAGTAATAGGGTTCTGTTTTTACCTTTAGGGTACGGAACTCTAAAAATCTGATTGAGATGAGATGTTTAATATTGACAGGATGTTGTTAGATACCTTTAAATCCATGTTACAGTATCTATAATCTATGTTTTCTATATAAAAAAAGCAAATTGTAAAATAGTTAGAATTATTTTTCGTCGCGTGATGGTCCGGTTCCTATATGTAGAATAGACCATCTGCTTTTCTACCAGGCAGCTCGTAAGACACACCTACAACAATTACGGTGTCTATAGGCCACAGTTGTCTCTTACCATTATGAGAGCCGTGTGTTCGTTCGCTTCCTTATTCCACAAATAAAAATCGCTAAAGAAACATTAATATGCCAAACACCAACACAACGATGATAGAATAAGTAAGTCGATGGGTTTCTTTGGGTTATAGCCATGGGGTTATAACCATATGTAATCTGTATCTGGGTTATGTACGACGGAAAAATAATATTTTGCCACTCTACTTATGGAAAAATATATATTTTTATAATAATTTGAAGGAAGTTTTCCATCATTTTATAAAATTCTAATTATATGTAAATGAAGGTAACATACGACATGATTATTGTTAATAATTGCCAGTGACAAAAAGTCTCTTTACTTTCAAGGCAAGAATAAAAAGTTATAGGTATTTGATGTGAGCAAGAAAAAATAATGTTTAATAAAAAAATTGTCAGTAGTAATACCGAAAAAGAAGAAACTAATGCAACACGATATTTTTAAAAGATATACATCCTAATATCTTTTCTCTTAATATTTGCACGTGTCTACACTCGCGTATTGGTTTTTTTCGGGATTTGAAGACAAACAAGCAGACGGATTCCCTGATGTTAAGGTATATATGTCACCTATAGATACCAAAGAAGGTAATGGCATGTTTCCAATCTAAGGTTGGGTTAAAAAGCCTCTTGCGAAAGTAAGTCAATCGGCTCCAACCGACCTTGTCCTTCAAACCAGAACATAACAATGGCAAGTTCTGGCGTTTCTATTGATTGAAGATTAATATATATTATATATATTTTTTATTTAATTATGTAGTCCGAAAAACATGTTAAGATTTTTGAGAAAAGAGAAGAAAAATGATAAGATTTTGGATTAGCCCCGATGCTTGATATTTCGGGGAAACCCCGCCATTTGTTTGGGTAGTAGATGTTCCATCACATCTCAGTGATAATGGTATCATTGAGATCTGATGGATAGGAACACAAAAGTGTTTCAACTGTTAGATCTCACATATGCTTTAAGTACCGCAAACTTATTTTCCGCAACTAACAAATAAACTGATGACTTCGAACTGAGTTTTTTAAATTACAGCTAAGAATCATATCTAGTCACTTTTCAAATGAAATAACTGTATTACAATCGGTCTATTCCTCAAGGAGCCTTATGAGACGATGTATGTTTTTGTGTTAGTGGTTAAAAATAGTTTAAAATTGTGATTTCACCTTTTGCAATTATCAAATATATAACTTTTGTGGTGTCTAAATGTACATATATTACGAAATTTATTAAGTTTTTGTAGTAAGTAATCTAATATAAACACTGCAATAAATAAAATTTGAGTGTCTGTATGTAATATTAAAATAACCGCTTTTTACAAAACACATATGTATGTTACAAGGTCAATCAAAATATCTTATCAAAATATTAATTTTTAGAATTTTTCTCTGTTTCTCTGTCTGTTTGTACCCGATAATCTCTGAAACGGCTGAACCGATTTTAACGCGACTTTCACGTGCAGACAGCTGATTTAATAAGGAATAACTAAGGCTTCTTTAATTTTAGAAATGTATGAAATAAAACAATTAAATAATAACGCGGATGATGTCGACGGCACAGCTAGTAATATGATAAATTGGACATGACATAAAAAAACATGCGAAAGTGTACATAATATGAAGTTTGTTACGTAAAACTTTTTAGTAAAATAATTTTTTTATAATGATAATATCATGACGTAGTTATTTTTTTACCACAACCGAGTAACTACAATTTGTGAGCATTACTAAAATTTTGTTATCTAATATTTCACTGTCACATAGCAGTTTATGCGCATGCGACTTCGTCCGCGTTTGTGTTAAAATTAAAGTAGCCTAAGTTACTCCACATTATATCAGCTGACTGTGAAAGTTTCGTCAAAATTGGTTCAGCCGATCCAGAGATTAGCCAAAGCTATAGATAATCAGGCAAAATTCTAAAAAAAATACACATCAATGTTATTTATTTGTATACGATATATTATATCAAAATAGATATTATTAGGTAATTTTTCTTTTTACTGTAAATAAGAAAAAATATATAGGTACTTTCATACGTATCTTTGCGCCTAATCCTTGCGATTTACGCAGAAAGTGTCGAGTGATGCGATTCCTCCTCATTCTATTAATTCAAACACAGGGCGTGTTTGAATTAATAGAATGAGGAGGAATTTCGGAGACTCTTGATACCGCCCTCGGGTACACGAGTAAATTGGTCGTAGAATTACCCTGAGTATCTACAGACATCCGTTTTTTGACAATATTTCGTCTTTCATTATTTCCACTTGATCTATCGGAACAATACAACATTTAAGACGAACCACAAAACCTTTAACCTGCGTTATTATCTGTAAAACCTTTAACTTGTCATTATCTGTAAGTAAATCTATGCTATTGCTAAAAAATCTAAATATTAACTCAAGTTTAAACTAGACAGATTAAAATACATGAGCTAATTAGGCATTAATTTAGACCAATATAAGTCTAAAAACAAGATTTTTTACATTACGTTCTAGTATGGTATCGAAGCTATGTTTTATTTAATCTTTTGAGTAACTAAATGCATTCTGATGCAGCTATTCGTGGAGACTCATGGGAAAGTCAATATAGACGTAGTATTATTTCGCAATAAACTTTAAGTTATTCTAAGCCTTTAAATGAGTGTTTTGAGCAGTATAATATATAACGAGCTGTGCCCGCGACTTCGTCCGCGTTTTTATTTATTTGTTTTAAAAATAAAAGTAGCCCAAGGCGTTTCTTATTACAGTCTAACATTGAAAGTGTCGTCAAAATCGGTCCAGCCGTTCCAGAGATTAGCGGGTACAAACAGACAGACAGACAGACAAAATAGAAGGCGTTGTGCATTTTTACATCAGGTTTTTGAATTGTCTCGATCTCCAAAACCGGCGTATCTGCATGAAGAGATTGATGAAAGTGGAGGAATCTATAAAAAATTGGCAAGTGTGCAGGAATCGTGACACTTGGCACTTAGTGCTCTCTGCCTACCCTGCAAGGGACCTGGTGTGAAGATATGTATGAATGTATGTGTGTGTGTGTGTGTTCATATGTATGTGTAATATGTGTTTGTATTTAGAGCCTCTGTGGCCTAGTCGAACTTCCATGTCGATTCCATTTCGATGGCGAGCAACTTTTTAAAAATCGAAACAAGAGATTATTAATTATTTAAAAGTAGACAACGATACTGATATCTCTGGTTGTTTGTGAACGGTGAAGCCCCCCACCCTCAGGTTAACTTTTAATAAAAAATATCCCAAGTCATAAATATCAGCAGTGTAATCGTACCTTAAATTTGCTTAAACCCTTTTATAAAAATAAGTCTAATACGCGGACTGGTTTCGAAAGGTAACTAAACTCCAAACTGACAGCCCGTATACCTGAACTGCATCCCTTTTTAACGAATTATGAGTCATCAGAATACCAACTAAAAAGAAATATATACGCCAATTTATGGGTATTTACAACGTTAAGATACATGAGGAAAAATGAAATATTTTTAACATTCGCGTCGGGTTTTTAGGCAACCCTTTTTAGAGGTCCATAACCAAAGGATATTTGTTAATTTGTGACCTACCCAAGAAACGCTGGCTGGGTGTCGTAGAACAAGACATGTGTGCCAATGGACTCACTATTAGGGATAAGTTAGACCGTGCAAAGTGAAGGAGGAAAAGTAGGAAAGCGTAGGGAGTATCCTGGACTAACACTAGGAGATCGATGATCTAAAGGGTATATGGTCACGGCTATTACTAAGACTCTGCTGTCTATCTGTCTGTCACCAGGCTGTATCTCGTGAACTGTGAGAGCTAGACAGTCGAAATTGACACACAGATGACATATTTCTGTTGTCGCTATAACAACTAATACTAAAATATAGGAAAAAGTAAACATTTAAAGGCTTAAACGTTACTCCACAAATAGACAAAGTGGCTAGTTAAGAATAACTCAGAAACCACTTGCTGGTGCCTGATTAAATGGGACCTTTAAAATATCACCTATCATTAAACCCAATAAACATGTGTTATTTAAAAAAATATATCGTCCCGCCCATATACCCAAGAGGGTAGGCAGAGGTACATATGCACTCACGATTAGCCAACGTTATTAGGTCCCATTATGTGATAGGGTTCGAACCTAGATTACCGAAATGGAAGTCCGAAACATATCCCACTAGGCTACCGATATTAATGATAAAATTATATACTAAGTGTAACAAGTGATGGACTTGTGGTCACAATTTCGTCATACCTAATTGATGGATGTTTAATATTTACTTAGACCATAGACAAATATTAATCTATTCTTAGTTTGAATATTGACTTACACCACAAACAAAAGATATATGAAGTGTGTGAATATCCAACGCACGTTAATGTTCGTGCTTTATTATTAACTAGCTTTCCGCCCGCAGTTTCACCCGTGTGAATTATTTTAATAATATAGACATGTGTCGAAGAGCAGAATTTTTTCCGACTTATAATACTTATTGTGTAAAAAATATGCTTTGTTTTTAATGTAGTCGGTAATGTATACAAATAAATAAAATTGGAGTGTCTGTAGGTATGTAATATAAAAATAATCGATTTTTACTAAATGCATATTTATTTTTACAAAGTACATAATATACCAAAATTTTTTTTTGAATTTTTGTCTGTTTGTTAGTACCCACTTATCTCTGTAACGGCTGAACCGGTTTTGACGGGACTTTCACTGACAGACAGCTGTTATAATAAGGAATTACTTAGACCACCCTTATTTTAGACATTTAAAGAATAAAATAAGAAAAAAGTACCGTCACGCCTATTATCCCCGAAGGGGAAGGCAGAGGTGTGCTAGTATATCCACGACTCCTAAGTCCAGTAGATTTACAATAACACACCAACGATTAGCCACGGTACTAGGTTAATAATTTGTCGATATTCGATTGTTGAAAAATCTATAATAAAGGCCAATTATATTCTTCATTTGAGGAAAGAATTCTCGAAATATATCGCGAAAATGCGTAAACAAGTCAGTGTTGACAAACTCCGAAATCCGGTTTCCCCAAACCAGCCCGACTGGTGGACCGCTAGCCTTGCGATTCGTACAACGACACTCATCGAAAGTGGTTAAGCTTACGTCTAATCGTCTCTACTTTCGATTTCGTTAAGCTTATATCGGACTAGACGAATTATAAAAACATTATCCACGCAAAACTAGGCAATTATTTTTTTTTGTATTTTTTTTTTGGTGATGACCCTGTTTGAAGGGCCTCGAAAGATGTTTCAGACTTTATTATGATAGTCCAGGTTCGAACCCCGCCCAAAGAGTAAGAACGGAACCCTATTACTAAGATGTCCGTCTATCTATCTGTTTGACACCAAGATATAATATCTCATGAACTGTCATAACCAGAAAGTTAAAG
>DVZL01001180.1:0-18734 GCA_018236625.1 Lasaia peninsularis
CTGTATGTTACGCTTTCACGCCTAAACCACTGAACCGATTTTTATGAAATTTTGTACAGAGATAGAGTAGACCTTGAAGAAGGACATAGGCTACTTTTTAACCGACTATATTAAAAAGAGGGTATGTTTTACGTGATTAGTAGGTATTATAAGTGGAAAAAATGTCTGACCTTTGAAAGCTGTCTGTATTATTAAAATACAGACGAAGCCGCCGGCTGACAGCTAGTAGTCTATAAAAACGACAATAAAATTACGTTTTTTATATGGGAACTACCTTTATATGTTTATTTAATATTTAGTATTTGAGTTGGAGTCTCAATTTTTTAAATTCATTTTCAATTATCAGTACGGAATCCTAAAAAGTATATTTTTAGCATCCGAGTATCAAATTCAAACGTCTCCATATATATTTACATTAATATCGTTGTAAATGTTAAATAAAACCCCATTATGATATTTTTATCACAAATATGAAAATCATAATGGCATTCCATACATTTTTAAAAGAAAAAAACAATTACCAGTAAGAGAAAAGACTGTAATTCAAGAATGCCTTACGTATAAAAGCTGCTGCAACTTCGCTTTTATAAAAGGAAACGTTTTCATTTAATATACTTTACTTCTTTCAAAGTTTATCCATTACAAACAAATATTTTCTTTGTAAATCTTACTTCCTTTGCTTAATATTATAAACACTAACTTTGTGGGTGGATGTTAATGTGTGTATGTGTTTGTTTATTATTATTTTACGCAAAAACTACTAAACGGATTTTCCCAAAATTTTACAGTTACGTAGCCTTATACATCATAATAACAATGGTACTTTTTAACCGACTACAATTCAGACGAGCGTAGCCGCGACAATGACTAGTCTATATATAGACAAAGAGATTTCAAGGTAAAGACACACAAGAACAACATCCTTATAGTACCTACCGTTGTACACTGGTGGTGGTGGTATAGTGCTGTGTAGCAACTCGCCCGGGTACGGATTCACCGCCTTACCTATTCCTGCCGCCATAATGACATTGTCGTGTTCCGGTCTGGAGGATAGGGTAGCCGATAGACTTGCACATAAGGCCTAACAACCCGACCACAGGGCAGCGGCGCACCTACAACATCTATGGTGTCTGTCTATAGGCCTCTGTTTGTCTCTTACCATCAGGAGACCCGTGTGTCTGTCCGATGTCTAATCCCAAAAAAAAGTATTGAATTTTTAACATTATATAGTCTACATCCCCTCTATTTACCAAGAAAACCCTATCCGTTCGCTGAGACAAATAAAACTATAATAAATTTATTGTTAAATTACTAAAATGCATCCAAGAGAGAGAAAAAAAAGTGAACGAAGGGCACCTTTTCAATTATCTTAGAACATATCGAGTGATTAAGTAGTGACATCTATTGGTTGTCGGAAAACACTTACTAAAAATCTCGTTTGTTGCATGAGATATAACTACAAATACTTATATATAATATACAAATATTTATAACAGTAATTCATAATCTGTAAAAATGTCAACTGTCTAGCTATCACGGTTTATGAGATACAGCCTGGTGACAGACATACAGACAGAAAGGCGGACAGAGGAGTCTTAGTGATAGAGTTCGACTTTCACCCTTTGAGTATAAAATCCTAAAAACTAACCAATAGGAGGTCATATAACTGCATAAATATTAGATTCATCTGCAATATATTATAGTATAAAAAATCGAACAAATAGATGGATTTTCTGACTAAGGAATATATTATGTCTCCATATATATCACGTATTTTGATAGTACATTGCCAACTTGATAAGATGTTCCTTGCGTATGTAATTTTCTACTACCTTTCTTCTAAAACGTAATACGCAATAGTTAAGACAACAAAAACGGCTAAGACAGTAATATTAAGTTTAACTTAATAATATAATAATAATAAATATTACTGGACAAATTACACAAATTGGTCTAATTCCAAAGTAAGCAAATTTAATGCTTCTGTTATGGGTGTTAGACAACGATACTAATACATATAATTACTTAAATAGATACAAGAATAAATTTAATAAACACTTAGACCTGGAACAGGATATCTATGTTCATCACACAAATGGCTCTCCCCGTCGGCAAAAACTTATAAAAAAAGCCGCGCTTAAAGTCCCGATCGATGGACATTCATAAAATTGGGAAAGCGGAAATTGGTTGAGCGGAAACGAAATATAAACGAGCAAACCGTGGACAATTTATTGTTAAATAAGTTTCGCACAGACCAAGGCCGCCAGTAATAGATTTATTTATTTTCCCAATTTAACCTTAATTTATATTGAAGATAACAGATTTTCCGAGAGGTTTGTCCTACTTCGTCTACTATTCATTTGCTAATCAAAAATGTCTCCGTCGTGACACCGCCCTTAATTAATTAAAAGTCGTTCTTCGTCTGTCTTCGATTTGTCTGTCGGTAAATTTACGTTTTAAATATTATAAACGCAAAAGTGTGTTTGTTTGTCACATTTTTACGTCACGACAAAACGAGCTAATAATAATATTTTTGTGATTAGTAAATACATGGCTATTTAAATGAATTATGTTCATTAAAATAAAGGATGCCCTAGGTTAAATCATCAACTCTTTACAAAACATCATATAGAAGATTTTGAAGATACATCTCGCAGTTACAACTTTACTGCAACTGTAGTTCCGTTAAAAATGTGCCGAATTGAAATCTAGCTGGATTTGAATTTTTCTTCCATAACAATTTTTAATACATTTTATATGCCAATTGCTTTCCTACCAATCGGCTCGCTCAGTACAGTTTATATGGTATAAACCAGCGTTGAAATTTATTACTAACTCTGTACCCATTACAGACATTAATTTTGTAACAATTAACCTGATTAAGTAGTACCGCTTTACCTAGTCTTCCCAAAATATACGCTCCCCACTGTATGTAGCTTCACCCTTTATAGTCGACGCGTATTCTTAACATCAGAAAATTATTCTGCTTTTTTGCCTTCCATCCCACAAAAATGGGAACAAAATGTAAATTTGAAATGATCTTCGTTTTGGTTTACAATATACAAATCAACTCCAAGAAATAACCAACAACGCGGCCTTATCTCAAACGAACGGTCTCTTTCCGATCACTGCCATGAGCTTTAATTAAGTTGTGATCTAAAAACGCCAACCCAATGCATAGTGCTAACTTTACGCTTACCATTTTAGCATAAGCTATGGTCATAGTAATATTTTCAAAATAAGCCGTGAAAATTGTGATTAAATGTATGATGGAGATCATGTTACTTAAAAGATTGGGATCCTATCAAAATAATCAAAACTGTATCTTGCATGTATATCATAAGATTCATCCAGCCAAATGATGCTATGGAAGTTTTTGGTTTAAAATTGAAATAAAATATTGTTTTCATTAACTCCAGATCTGTACATTCAAACATTTAAGCCATAAAAGGAATTTTGTTAAGCAAAAATAAATTTATTATTTTGCAAATTCTTGCTAGAAACAGTAGTAAAATGCAACTCAATCAAGCAAATGCATATTTGGATTGGACTTAGCAGAAGTTGAAGATTACAAAATTTCCAGCTCTATAAAACACACACACATACACAGACACTTAATAAACTGTTCTAGTGGCCCTATACACACTCTAGTTTTAGAGTAAATAAGTGTAGGGCCACTATTACTATTATTGGCGGGAGTTTGCAAAATAATAATATTATTTTTGTTTACACCATTGCTTCTTCATACGCTAACTATATGGCCTATACACACACTAGTTTTAGAATACATGAGTGTAGGGCCACTATTACTACTATTGGCGGGAGTTTGCAAAATAATATTATTATTTTTGTTTACTATTATTAGCGGGAGTTTGCAAAGAAATATTGCTTCTTCATATGCTTACTTAAATATATTATTATTGTAACATACTAAATTTCAACTTTTTTGAACATCAATTTTAAAAATTAAACTGTAATTGAAATACAAACTGTAAAATAACAAAAAATAAATGTCAAAATATAGTTTAAATAAAAAAAAATGTCAATTAATAAATGTATATGATAATTGTCAAATAATAAATGTCAATTACAAAATGTTAATAAACTATTTTATAATAGAAATTTCAATGTAAAATATATATGTCAATGTAAAATATGTAATGAATTGTAGATCTCTTAATCAAAGTGAAATCCGAAGAAATAATTCCAATTTACGTCTTGGTGAGCGAAAATAATTTGTCAGTCGTAAATCAATCGTCCGGCGAGTGGCTCACGAAAATTGGAATTATCCCCACATTGTTCCGCGGGCTCCGAAGACTCAGTTAATTTTGAAACAACACTTCCGCTGGATTATATTTCCGCTCCTCCAGAATTGGATTTGGCGGATCTGAATTCCGGTAATCGAATTTATTTGGCATTATGTGTATTTTAGTTGATATAATACTAAGCTTTTTTAAGCCAGAAACCTCAATTTCAAAATAGTTTCTTACGTTATAAGATACCTTTGAGGTTCCGTAACGAAATCATAAACACGGGAACATCACTATATCACTTAAAACTCCGCTGTCCGTCTGTCTCTCTTTTTGTCTGTCGCTACGCTGTATCTCTACCGTGATAACTGGAAAGTACAATTTTTGTACTTCGTGATGTCGCTACTTATACTCAGAATATCTTGTTACATTTTGGCTTCAAAATAAATTATAAGCCGTTTTATTTAAAACATGATCTTTAGCGTTTTCCTTATATATAATGGTACAGAATCCTTTTTACTCGGTAAATTTTAATTTAAGCAACAGAGCGATTAAAATAAATATTTTACTTTATTTATTTTTGAGGTCCGTCTGTCTGTGTGTCTGTCAATCACCGGGGAGCATCTCATGAACCATCATAGCTAGAACGCTCAATTTTTTACAGATGATGTATTTCAGCTGCTGCTACAACAACAAATATTAAAAACATAGTAAAATATGTTTATAAAAAGTGCTCCCATTAGGCAAGCGTGATATTTTTATAGATAATAAAGGTACGTCTACATCCTTATCCCAGTTTAGTCTTGAAGCTAAGGATTTAGCATATATTAAACGGGTTAGTATCAAATTGCGAAAAACGCAAGTGGTTTAAAGCGTCGAGTCAAATAAATCATTTGGTTCAATTTGCATGCTTCTTGGTAATATTTTAATTATGAAAATTCCTTTAGTCGATGATGTCTAAGTCATAATATGAATATGTGTGTGAAATTTTAGTGTTTGTGCGGTTGGTTGTCCGATCTGAATCACTTTTGCCTTTTACTTATAAAAGTAGAATTTATTTCAAGTATTAACGCATGTATAGCTTAATGTTTTGTCTCTGCTCAGACCATAAACTTCGTTTTTTTAAGTTTTTTATTTTGGTTTACTTGTTCTATAACAAGATATTAACTTGAAGAAACAAGAAAATGATCGTGTGAATATGTTGAAATATCGGGAGACTGGCACGTCCGATGAACTTGATGATAACCTTCGAGTAGGTCAAATCCTCAAGGGTGATAACCCACTCAATAAAACTTTATGTAATTCTCAAGTTTTGGGTCAAACTCTTCATGGAAAAACTTTTTAATTGTGTTCCTAAATAAATTATCAAACTATATGTTTCTTTTATATTTATTTTTTATGAGAAATAAAATATCCTTTATAGACTTATAGGGTTTATTTATAGACGTGATCATATTCATATATTTTATTTTTTATATATATTATTCAGGCAGATTCAAGAAATATATGAGCTTGATTCAAAACGCTTAGATAGTAGTTACATGTGTGTTAGTGTAACCGAAATGGTCGACGATAAGATATCCATGTTTTTTTAATTAGCAGCTTCGTTTTGAGTGGGAGGCTCAGCGCTATCGAGCTGATAAGCCGCGATTTGTCGGAGCCACGCGCTGCCTTATCTTTCCCTGCAGACAACACAGTTGTCTGGTGACAATCATTACGAAACTGGCCAAATTAAGGTCGGAATAACAAAATTATATATGTATAAAAAAGTACCTTCACTCCTATTATCTCTATCTATATAGGTGTACTACGGCTCATGATGTAGTATGTGGCAAGGCTATCTCCACTTCGGATACATTCAATTCTTACTCAGAAAAATCTGAAAAACATTTTAAGAAAAGTTGCCCGACCTGGGCATTGAACTCGGGACCCAACGTGGTTAAATATCTTAACAGGCGACAGCCATAGCGTTACACCACAAAGGCGATAATTATATGTTATTCCAAAATTTACGATCGCATTGAATTGCGTAAACCCTCGCTTTCTCCCTGAAAAAATCAATTTTTCAATATTATAACAGTTTCTAATGTTAACCACTATAGTTAAAATACATATATAAATATTATATAAGTACGAAGATCAATAATTAATCCAAAGCATTTTATATCAGTCGCGTATTCGGCAATCTTATATTCGTAATAACCTTTTATATTAATTTAGATTAATTGTTGTTTGCAGTATTTCATTGTAAAAACGAATCATAGTCCCAGAAATGTTATGATAATGTTAGATTTTCATTGTATTTTTAATATTAAACCAAAAATATGTATAAAATTTTTAAAGTATATTTCTTGAAATGTATTTGTAGAGCTTTACGAATTAATTGTATTGTTATTAATAATAATATTAAACTTTGTTGAATTGTTTCATCTTTAATTTGGTGTAAACGTGTGTTTAATACGTCAGAACCGTTAGTAATCGCCTGGTTTGTTGATCATGCTGTCATTATTTTCCAACCATGAACATATAATATATGTAATTTGTTTTTAGTGACAACAAAAGTACATGATGTTTGAAAATTTCAACTTCCTAGCTATCACAAGTCATAGTATATACATAGACAGGTATTAGGAATGGGGTTCCGTTTTAACCTTTTAGGTACAGAACACTAAAAGCCTTACGAGAGTAACATAGTGACCCTGTGAAAATGAGATTGAGGTGTAATGTTGGTAATAAGTCTTGTATATCCAGATAGTACTTTACCTTCACGAAATACGCATTTTTATGCTTGTGTGAAGATAAAAAAATCTAATGTGTAGTCTAGCTACGTGCCAAATCAATGTACTTTAAAAAGCTAAATGACTAATAATTTTGAATAAAAGCGCGAGTGCTGGTTAGTTTATTTTACAAAAAATAGCTTTTATTTACTAATTCATTTATTTATGGGTTACCAACACAAGGTACAGTGGATACATCTATAAACTATACACAACATAAATATAAACTTATTAAATTAAATGTCATCATGCCATGTGTTACAGAATTGTGAAACAAAAATATTACGATTATAAGACCTATATTTTAATTATACTTTTTAAACTAATACAAATTTCAGCATTTTTAAATATACTATAATTACTCTTGTAAGTCAAAGATAGAGGCAAGTACGTCACATTTTAAAGTTGATATATTTTATTATTGACATAAAAATAAAGACATAACCTGTTACACTTTTGTTTTATGAAATTAATTTAAACCTGAATAAAAACATACACATATTTAGATATCTGAGCAAATTTTTATTAAAATTCCTTTGTCTTTTATTATTCTTGAATAGAATTCAACATTTCAACAAAATAAATGGTTATAGTACCAGTCGACGCCAAACAAACATACACTTTATGAATTCAAGTGGTATTAATATCAAGCACTCTTGCAACTTTTATTTACCTTATATTTATAGGAACAACACAATATTGTTAAAGTTTAGAACGTAAAAGCTTATTGCAGACAATTTATACACATGAGTGCCGCGGGGACCAATATTTGGTAAACATTTATAATATTTTACAACAATGAAGTTACAGATGGGATAGTTTCGTTTAAAACAAGTTATTTTCAAGATGCTGTCGCGTATTGACTTTGCTTAGAACTCTTTGGTCGAGAGGTTAGCGAACACATCTAATGCCACCGACTATCTAGGAGACTGGGGCTCGATTCTCGACGGGGGCAGGCGTCTATGTAATGAGCATAGATATTTGTATTTCTGGGTCTGGGTGTATATGAAATTTATTTTTGGTGCCTATTTATGTATTTATGTGTTTTCGTTGACTAACGAATATATAAACTATTGCCAGTTTGACATCGATATTGGGAGAAATAGATATGGCAGCAATAATCCGTTGCAGATAATTTTAAGTTGATTTTAAAAGTATATGATAATATTTCACACATTAAAATTTAATTAATTAAAATATCTTTCTTTCTTCCTAAATAGAGATAGATTTGAGATAACATGACGTTAAGCATTTTAATTTAATCAATTTTAGTTGTTACCTTTCCTAATTGAAAGATAATATTAATAATGTAATGTCTACCTATAATTTAGATACATACTAAAATAAAATATAGCAATGTACATTAAAAAATGTGTATTTATTATATAGTTGGTAAGCCTTTCAATAAATTAATAAACACTTATAACACAAGCATGCAATTTTCTTACGTTGGAGTTTGACCAAAGAGTGTAATTTGTTGAGGGATATTTAATATAATTTTCTTAATACAATAAAATATTGGGATATGAAAGATAGACAAAACAGATATACAATGCGAATGTATATAACTGTAGGTCCCGCTTGACATTCCACGACCAAATAACTCGCATGTCATCCGAGGGTGGTGTCAAGATTTTCCGAAACCGGCGTGTTTGTATAAAGAGAATAATGAATGTGGAAGAAGCTAAGGTCACTGGAAATAGAGTGCTGTGCAACAACTCGCCCGGGTAGGGATCCATCGCCTTACTTATTCCTGCCGCCATAATGACATTGTCGTGTTCCGATCCGGAGGGTAGGGTAGCCGATAGACTTACACATAAGGTCTAGCAGCCCGACCACAGGACAGCGGCGCACCTACAACATCTATGGTGTCTATAGACCACGATTCGTCTTATACTATAAAAAAAGCAAGTAAGTATGTAGGGATCGTACACTCTATACTCTCTGTCTACCCCGAAAGGAAATGCCGTGAAGGTAATACGTATAAATGTTATTACGCTTAATGATATATGGACAGCATAAAGCAGAAAAACATATGAATAATACAAAGAAAATAAGTTAATATTGCGGAAAAAATTCATATTCTACATATTACACTACACATGACGAAATAGGGCATGTTTTTTTCGTAGGGCTAATATTAATTTTACAACCGACCTTGTCCTGGCTTTCTTGAAGCTATTTTTTACGACTGCCATACTTTTATGGTAGGTTTCGTAACGGTTTATGTGATCTAACCCTTGTCAATATTTACCTTTTTAGTTGGCATATGTTTTAGCATGGAATCTATGCACAGAATGGCACACGGGTCTCCTGATGGTAAGAGACAACTGGGGTCTATAGACACCGTAGATGTGGAAGGTGCGTCGCTGCCCTGTGGTCAGGCTGTTAGACCTTATGTGCAAGTTTACCGGCTATCATACCCCACAGACCGGAACACGACAATTCCATTATGGCGGTAGGAATAGATAAGGCGGTGGATCCCGGGCGAGTCGCAAATTTCAAGGCTAAAAAGGGAAAATAATTATATATGAAAGGTATATCTTATAAGAAAAGACCACTACTCATCTTTGGGTTCCGTACTAAAGGGGTAGAAACGGGACCCTATTACTAAAATTCCGCTGTCCCTCTGTATCTCACCAGGCTGTATCTCATCTACCGTGTAATTAAACTGTGTAATTAAAATATTATTTTGGTTTTTATTAATTTCTTTGGAAATATAGCGTAATACTTACAAAAGGTTAGAAGAGCCTCGAGGGGGTAGTGCGATTTGGACTTCCATTAGATGTACGATAGTCCAGGTTCGAACTCCGCCTCATACTTTTTTTCTTTTTTTAATAAATAAATATTACAATACAAGTTACTCAAATTGATCTAACCCCAATAATACATATAAATACTTAAATATATACAAGAATAAATTTTAATAAACACCCGGAAATACAGACGTCTATGTTCATCACACAAATGTCTGTTCCCGTCGGGAATCGAACCTGAGCCTCGCGGTTAGTCGATGCGGTTAGGCGTGTACGCTAGCGTATAGCCACTCGACCAACGAGGCGGTCGACTTTTTTAACTTTCGTATTTTCTGAGCTTTGTGATGAATGGTCGTTAAGTTATATTTATTACTACCTTTACTCGTGACTTCATCTGCGTTTTTACTTAATTATTTTTTATAGATATCTTAAGTAAAATTCTACAATAAAAGTACTCTAAGCCTTTTCTTAGTACATTTATAACTATCTGCCAGTGAAAGTTCCATCAAAATCGGTTAAGCCATTTCACAGATTAGTGGACACAGCAAACAAACAGCTAAAAATTATTTTGATCCGCGTTTTTATTTAATTATTATTTTTTATACATTTCTAAAATAAAAGTAGCCTTGGTCGTTCTTTATTAAATTTAGCAGTCTGTCAGTGAAAGTCCCGTCAAATTCGGTCCAGCCGTTTCAGAAATTAGCGGGTACAAACATACAGGCAGGTAAATTCTAAATAAATTATGACACTCCAACTTTATTTATTTGTATAGAATATCAGCACACTTCCAGCGCGACTATCACAGTTTTTGTAGTTTGTATGACGACCGAGCCGCCGGAAGCATGATTAATTCATTTATTCATGAATACAGTAATATATTGAAACTAATGTAATGTATTATCTTATTTAATAACTATTTAATGAACCTATAGTATATTGAGGCCAATAAAATAGTTCCAAGATTAATGTTTTTATTCTTGTATTCTATACTAGCTGTGTCCTGTAGTTTTATACGCGTTACTGGATAGAATTATAGATAGTTTCCACTGTCGGCGCTCGTAAAAACTTCAACATATTCATAAATTCAAATGTAAAACACTTGTGCTGTTTCACATTTCATTAATAATTAGTTTATGATTATTGAATCAGTTAGATACTTTTAGTCCTGGCTAAAAGTAAATTACTAAAAATGTATAATGAATAATATCAATGTTCACAAAAAATATTAATTTAATAGCTTTGTGGTAGAGTAACTTTGACGCACGAGGTTTCAGGTTCAATTATCGAATAGGGTAATTTGTTCTGAGTTTTTTCACTTTATCTGAAAAAAAAACTAGCTGAGAGTGGATTTATGTCCAATATGGCGACGGCCTTACCTTTTATCGTCAGCTAATTGTGGGTGCATAAGTATCTACTTCTGCCTATAGATATCCGCTCGGTATATAGGGTCACGGTATTTAATTTTATTTTGAGAAGCTATCAGATCATATAATGCCTACGGCTATAAACTCTACATTATAAGGATGGGAGTAATTATATTAAAGTAGAAGTTTCAGATTTCTACCATTAAAAATTGAAGGCAATAGCTTGGATAAAATAGAAAATAAAATATTTTCTGAGATTGCACTAAAATCGTCCTTAATAACAAACAATTTAGAAGAAATTGTAACTGTAGCACCTTACAATAGAGATGAAAATCGAACAATGTGTGGACTTGTAGTTAGCTGTTAATTTGAAATGGTCTGGGAAATAATAGCTTAGTAATTGCGTTTCCAATAACACTTCCTCTGGTCCGGTCTGGAGAGACAATCTGGAGTAATGAGTAGGCGCTAGCCGTTCTATTAATATCTGACCAAAGGATATATAGTAGGGGGGTCCAAGAGGGGATTTGACGAGTAACTCAGGCTCGTCAATGATTATTATATGATCGTCAGTATCAACTCTATTGCATATAAAATCTCTATATAGAGGCGCACATGTAGGGTAGTCTATGTAATTTTTATTGGCTTAAAAATGTTCTCGAATCCGTTAAATTAAGATACGGTGTTTTTATTACTAATATGTTAATAAAGATTGAAATGTTAATTAATGTAGTTTCAATATGAAATAATTAAATAATCTATCAATTTTAATGCGTCGAAAAGGAGTGAGACGATCAGAAACTTACATAAAATAAGTGATCCAAGTTCAACAGCCACTATGACAAACTAGGTGATAAGTAGATATTTTTTCGTCATCGGGGATCCATTAGGCATGTAAAGCATCAAAATCTGTTTGTTTAGCCTTTGGACACTCTGCCCCCCTCTATAAATAAAAATGTCACATGACGATGATTTTTTTCTCTACTATCTAATGAACAAAACCCAATGAGTTCCCATGACGCTCGAATGACTACACATTTAGCATACTAGGTTCCCCTACCAATACTATCTATATTATGTTGTACTGTTAGTTATACTTTCATGTTATTAGATGAATTAATCTTTTTTAGGGGAAAAGACAGTGACCAAGTATCCGGCTCTCCTGATGGTAAGCGACAATAGACGCCAATAGACACCATAGATGATGTAGGTGCGTCATAATAAAGTTCATGAATGTAAAGTTATTTTCTAGATATTACTCTCCTAACAACGACCTGTGTGCAATAATGAACATATAAAAGGGCCGGCTATCGCACTCTTACAAAGCCAGTTTAATTTCACGTTGCTCAATTTAGAAAGACAGATCCTTGTTAAGAGTGTAATATCTTACCTTCATGGTTAAGCTACAGTCAAATGCCAGTATTATCATGTCATGAGCCTGTTTTAATCTGTAAATAATCTTTGATCATTCTATGTCAATAATTAATCATCAAATTATATTTGGCCGCATCTGCGACTGGCGCGCTGGGAACTAATGAACATAAGACGTTGAAGGTAATTAATATCACATCGCTATGTTATGCCGATCATTTTGTATCGTCTGATATATTAATCTATGTTTATCTGTCTATAACATATCTAAATGCTTCTTGATTACGCTCATCTATCTCTCCTTACAATTATTTTCTGCACCCATTCCAACTTAAAAGTTTTATTGCAAAAAAAAGTTGCTGCAAAGAGTTCAATATTAATATAACTGTAAAGCTGATAATATGCAAATATTTAAAATTTTTTAAACAATAGATAATAAATATTAAGCTTGTGCCCGGGACTTCGGTTCCTCCCCCGAATTAAAAAGTTACAAAAAGTAGTCTTGTCACTTTCATCCCTCCAACCATTCCTACTTAAAAAGTCACGTCAGTTCATCACTCCGTTTTGCTTCACGGCATACGGACAAACAAACAGAGACACACATCCACTTTATGGATATATAATATTCTACTAACATATTCCTTTTACGAATTCTACTCAACATCTAATTTATTTTCAATTTAAATCAATCAAATGGGATAACTTTGACAAATAGTAAATATATAAAATATGACCAAAACTATATAGTGTAAATATTACGAAACTACTATAGAATATAATATAAAATAGTTTTCAGGTTACTAATGAAGCCTTCGTCCAAAACTAATTGACTTCGGAGAAGACTAATGACACTTCATAATAGATAGTCGCACCCGGCCACAGCAGGGTGTGTCTATGATAGCGTTTATGACCCTAGTCTAGACGCTGCCTTATAAAAATTTCACCTACCCACATGCATTTTCAAATTGCGTTTCTTCGAAATTTTAAACTATGAATGCTACGTGATTGGTTTGTTTTATGAAGAAAAATAAAACAGTCGCTACGGAAAGAAGGGGAAAGTTGGTCTATGCTAAACTGCTGTGTAGAGTTACGATGTCTACGCACTTGGAATAAACAGTTTGGTAGCCATTTTGTATTGCAATCGCAAACGACAAGGGATGCTGGCCTCTCCCTACATTTTAACGATCGCTAGATATTCTAAGATAAACAAATCTTTTACTGTATTTTTATACTTATTTGAATCAGAAGAAAATTTTAAGCTCAGACCGAAACATGACATTGACAAACACTAACGTTATTGTGCCGGAAATAAATATGTACTAATCCGAACGAGTCGTCTCAAAAATAATACCTGGTATTATTCTGTAGTATATGTTACTGATTGCTTAAGATCACTTTTTTGTGGTTATATGTACAGTTGGCTGCTCTTAAATAAAAAAAGGTCTATGACAGTAATAGAACCTGCGACATTCGTCTCTAGCAAACATTGTCCTGTCAGAACTACTGTGGATTCAGTTACTGTTTAATTATTCACTTAACGATAACTAATGAAAGTTATCTATCTATACACAACTTTGGCTTATCTTATAATACAATAATATCATTATAATAACAAACTCATACACATTTTGTTATTAAGTATGATCATTGCTTTCTTGTTGGTCCGGGTCCCCAGTGTAGAATAGACATCTGCCTACCAGGCAGCTCGTATAAAGCGAGTATAAGTTAAATGGGTCACTACCAACATGACCACTGGTGGTAGTACCTATTCCTTCCGCCCTACTGTCATATTTGTGTATACTTGCACATACTTTCTAACAGTCCGACCACACAGACACAGTGATCTACAACATCTATAGTATCTATAGGTCACGGCTCTTACTATCAGGAGACCTGTGTGCTTGTTCACTGTTATATCACATAAAAAAACAAAATAATAAACTTATACACATTTTGTTATTAAATATGATCATTGGGTCATTCACTTTAGATTCCAAAGCTTACAACTACTACAAGGTGCGAGCGACTTGGCGACGGAGCGACGCCGCCGCGCGTCACGTATTTACGGATTATCATAAAATTGAAAGCGTTAAAGTATCTTAGTGTGATTTCTATACGATACGAGCGACCCTCACTTAATACACTCACTTTATGGACCATAATTTGTCCGTTTAAAATTTATTTAGTGCTGTTTCATAATGTGAATTTCGATTTAAATACCAACTCCTTATTGGCCATATAAACTGACGCGTTTCACAACTGCTTTATTTTTATGATTGACTCTTATTTGTAAGCAGTATTACAAAATGTATGTTTATATTTTCCTTGTATTGCTCCAAATTATTTTTGTAGAATAAATTATGAACATTTGTATTATTTTTACACATTTTATTATTACAGTCTTTATCAGGTGATCATAGGTTAAATGTAGAGTTCTGTGTTGCAATTTCCCCTAGGGATCTACTGCTTTTTTCTGTTCCTGCTGCCATTATGATAGTCATGTATTATTCCATAGAGTAGGATAACTGATAGATTTCACCATCAGACCTACCACTCTAACCAACGGCCAGGATCAGGGGAGCCATATGCTTGTTCGCTCTCTTATAATGTAAACAAAAATTTTAGTTATACTTTTTTTTAATACATTCTATATTTTCCATCGTTGACGCTTGGGGAATCTTCCACATATTCATATAAATGAAAAACACTTGTACTGTTCCACACGATTGATAAATATTATCTAATCAGCCTTCCGGTTTCATTTTTACACTCTCAACAGAGTTAAAACTTAAGTTGATTGAGTTTCAAGTAAATTAAGTTTTAGCTTATGTGTGAAATAATACAAGCGTATTATTATATGATATAAGATAAATAGCCAGAAAATATATAAACAGATTGTATCACTCCAAAATAAACAAAGCAGCCACAAGTTCCGCAGCTGCATAGTGTAGCTTAGACTTAACGGAACAAGCCCTAAGGGTTTCATTATCATGTTACGTCCGACTCCACAAACAGACCACGTAACATCCCGCCATGTTTATTTTACGTGAAATACTTCACATCCATCCTCTTTGGAGCACAGCCATTGTTTATGCGTGTACTTTATTACCAATGAAACTGTTTACGCACATAAATAACACAAATCAAAATGGCGCGTATATACATACGCTAATATTATAATCTTACTTTGTATATTTACATGTCTCATTTATGAGATGTATAAATTGATTATATAAAACATGCGAAAATGTTTACTTTGGTTTAAAATATAATGGCATTTTGCTTTGGGCTTTGCCCGTTACGTGTTATTTTGATGTATAGGCTGCATTAAGTACTATAAATTTCATGAAAATCGGTTCAGTAGTTTTTGCGTGAGTGTAGCAAACACACATACACACACACACACATTCATAAGCTTAATTATTTATAATATGACGTAAGAAGTAGGATTCAAAGATATTAGAGCATTGGTCGGTTCCCAACTAATATTATAAAAGCCGATATAATATTATCCTAACGAACCTAAGCTATTGAACTGATTTTGATGAAGTTTCTTGCAAAGAAAGAATTGATCTTAAGAAAGAATATACTTTTTACCCGACTTATGTAGTCGGGTAAAGAAATAAGGTATGTTTTTACGCAATAAGTATTATGCGAAAAAATTCTGCCCTTTGAGAGTTCTCTGTGTTATTAAAATAATTCACTCGGGTGAAGTCACGGACGGAAATCTAGAAGTATATACAGTAACCAGTCTAGTTACTGTATAAATAGACTTACACAGACAGACAAGGATCAACATGAATAATAAATGTTCAATGACTTTAGCTTTGCAATGGAACTAAGGTTTCAGATAATAAAGACTTACTTTAGTACTCTCATGGATATATTTTACAAAGGCCATTATAATTTTATAAAAGAGTACTACCGAATGACTTTTTAATTTTTTTTTATGCTAATGGAAGGCAAACAAGCATACGGATTTCCTGATGACAAGAAATACACGTCGCCTATAGACACCAAAAGTGGAAATGGTGCGTTGCCAACCTGAGGCTAGGATGGTAAGCCTCTTACGTGAGTCAGTTTACCTGCTACCCCACCATCCAGACCAGAACAAGACAATGGCGAGCACTTCGCTATTGTGGCAGGAGTAGGTGAGGCGGTGGTACCAATCCCAGCGAGTCGTTGCAAGACTCTACCACCTAATCAATGTCAGGTGTTGGTGATAATAGACCCTGTGTTCGCCTCTTACGAGCTGCCTGGGTGGAAGGCCGTTGGTCTATTCTACAACCCGGACCAACACGAGTTATTGAATATCTAAGCCTAAATGCACCAAACAAAAGCGGCATGTAAATCAACTTATGACTTATGTAAAGACATACATAATAAAGGTTTTTACGTCTTGTGTTACGTAAGACATTTTCACATAAAACTATTTTAAGTCATGTGTTTTAGCTAAATTTCAATTTTTTTAACACTCTACGATAGTTAAATTGTAATTGAATAAAGAAATATAAAATCCCTTCCAGAGTCAGACATATGAACAATCAGATAACTCCCGAAACACCTATTTGGTTTTCAAAAACATAAATATGGCTATAACATGTTAAATTTCCTGTGAATGTGTTAAAAAACCCAAGAAAATCCATCCTTACTCATCCGAGGTTATATGTTTCTTGTTAAAATAATATAAACATTATTTATTTTTGTAAAATATCTATTAAGAAATTTTTACAAAATTATCAAACCAACATTGCATGGCAAAAATATCCAAGTGATATTTTTGGGACCTTCATAAAATAATATTATTGATATACTTTCTTAAACAAATTTCCGTTTTAAATACAAAAATGTATATTCACAAACTTAATAAAGTGATATCCGTCAAGTGCGAATCGGACTCGTGCAGGAAGGCTTCCGTAGAATTATCTATAAAAAACAAGTTTGTCGTACGCATCACGCTTTATATATTTAGTTTTTTTTATTTTTAGTATTTTTTGTGTTAAAATTTCAAATGTCTGGCTATCACGGTTCATGAGATACAGCCTCGTGATAGACAGAAGGACAGACGGACAGCGAAATCTTAGTAATAGACTTCCGTTTTTTATCCTCTGGGTACGGAAGACCAAAACCTATAGTCTTACACGAATGTAATATAAACCTGTTGCAAAACTATTCAGCTAACTTTAGTTGGGTAATATTGTAAAATTTGTGTGAGGAACATAGATATTTGGTTTTCCCAGGGTTTTTATTAAATTTATTCTTTTATCTATTTTAGTATTTCTATGCATTAATATAGTTGTGTAGCACAAGTATTTAATTTTCTGACTTTATGAAAGCCATTCCTTATTACATTAGCAGTGTTCCAAAGAAAGTCCCGTCAAAATCGGTGCCGCCGTTTCAAAGATTAGCGGGTACAAACAAACAGACAGACAGACAAAAATTCTAAAAAATACTATTTTGGTATATTAATCTTAAACTAACGTATATTTATTTAATAGCGGTTATTTTAATATTACATACAGATACTCCAATTCTATTTATTTGTATATATGTCTGTGACGTAACCAAACTAGGACATTCGTAATAATGTAATCCATTACCGAACTTCTGTTACAATATTATGTGATAAACTATCACTTTGATGAGGGTCAGATTAGAGGCTGGATCCGTCAGATGAGCCCTATCTTGTTAGGTTTGTGGAACGTAGTCGACATGTACCAGCGGGCGAACGTAGCTCTAGTTTGTGGGTATTCAAATTGTTGAAAAGCCTTAAATCTCACACAGCTTAAATTATTTATTACACTATTTTATAAGAAGATATTTGAAATGTATTTAAAAGTTATCTATAATTTTCATTCATTCGACTTCGCCCACTCTTTAAAGTTATTTAAGTCTCCCGCGGGAACCTCTAAAGGTATTAAGAGAGAAACTATACTATACTTTAAGTTGAACAAAGCTACACATCTATGTAAAATTTCACTAAAATGGATTTAGTGTTTTACATAATTCACCTGTACTAACATGTAGTATGACTATTGTTAGAAATTTTAGAAAAATAAAAAAAGGCAAATGGTAAGAAATATAATATTATCTACTTTTAATCAAAGATGTTGAAGTGCGTTGTAACGAGAAGCTTATATTGTACTAGCGGACGCCCGCGGCTTCGCCCGCGTGGATATCGGTTACCGCTGCAAAAAGCCTACTCAAGAAAGACATGGT
>DVZL01001181.1:0-18730 GCA_018236625.1 Lasaia peninsularis
TCTTACGGTTTCCTTTTACTTTAGATATCTCAACACATTGCATTCTATTTTCCAAATAGCTTTTAAACCATTCTAGTAAATTACCCCTGATGCCGTATTTCTCAAGTTTCTTTAATAAAAATTCATGTGAAACAAAATCAAAAGCTTTACTCATATCTAAAAAAACAGAAAGTGGGTATTTAAAACTATTTAGGCATTCAGTTATTTTTTTTAATAAATCAAAACATGCGTATACTGTAGTACCTTTTCTAAAGCCATATTCATTATTTTTTAACAAACCAAAATTAAGTAAGTAACCATAAAGTTTTTCATGTATAATTTTTTAAAAAATCTTGGAAATTACAGGAATTAAAGTTATTGGTCTATAATTATTCATATCACTATTATCTCTTTTCTTGAACAATGGCTTGATAATAGATATTTTTAAGCGTTCAGGATATTTTCCTGTATTAGCATCGTTGTCTAACACCCATAATACAAGCATATAATTTGTTTAATTTGGGGTTAGATCAATATGTGAATTGTGTCCAGTAATATATTACATAAGTACATGTCTACCAATTATTTCATAATATATCCTGTGTTTAGATTTCCAGACTATTGAAGGGAGGGAGCTGGTGACTTGTAACTCAGGTGTTATAAACACCGACTTAAAGCATCGGACTCGCACAATGTTAATGTTTATAATACCTACTTATTGTTGTGAGCCTTATTGTTGTTAACCTTTGTGACGAGTGAAATAAAATAAAATAAAAATAAAAATTCGTAATTATTTTATCTTCAAGTAATAATTAGTTTAAGTAAAAAACGTGTCTCATCATCATTGTCCAAGTCATTGTTCACATTAATAATACTCGGAGATGTAGTTGTAGCACGTTTCGTACAAATTAAAATCCGTTCAGGGAATAAGACTTAGTTTCCCTCAAAACAGATGACGGTGATCCTCTCTACACAAGTCACGAAAAGGCGTCACGTGCGAAGTGCTATTCGATGTCGTAACTGTGTTCACACTCTCCTTGTTTATTTTTCCAAACTGAATTTGTATTGGAAGTATAAGTCAGGCGGGGTCTGTCGAATATACAACTATTAGCGACCCGCTCCGGCTTCGCACGGATATACTATACATGTTATATACATAAAAACCTTCTTGAATCACTCTATATGTATATTTAAGAAAACCGCATCAAATCCGTTGCGTAGTTTTAAAGATAAAAGCATACTTAAGGGGGCTCTACGATTTCGACGCTAATCGGTTTTAGGTATTTTATGCAATCTGTGTATGTGTGCATCAGAGGCACGCCATCTAGCGGCATTTTACGTGTAATCAGCTTAGGACCCCTACCGCGGTAACATAATACCACTACGCCGATACGCCTTGCGATCGAGAACTACAGATACTGTTGTTAAGGTTAGGTGTTATTAATAAAATAAAAAAATTAGATGATTTATTTCACATTTAAAATAATTAAGTCACAAAAAATTTATAAACCAATAAACGGACATCGCCACTTTATTATCTTTTTCGACAGAATAAATCATTCTATGTATTATTGGTGGTAGTTTATGGTAGACAGTGTGTGTAAAAGTATGTGTGTTTAAAAGATGTCACAGAACTAGAGTTTTTAATGATTTCTACATATTCTGCCACTATGTGGTGTGCAAATATTTCAAAATATAAATTATATTTATTTATTTATTTAACAATATATTACACACTATCTTATTATCTATAAGTAGGTAAACATTATTTTCACACGACTTATTTCAGCCCTGTCTACCATAAACTACCACCGTTTCCAAACCTAGCCAGTCAGGAGAAGAAACAGCGAAACAAATTCCCCGGCAACCATGACTTCTTTAATCAAATTCAAACTATACCAATATTAATTATATGTATTTTTACTTAATTTTATCTTCAAAAAAATCATTAATGCCATAATAACTTTTATCTAACAATAACTCAAATACTTTCTCACGAAATCTTTTAAGTGGAAGTGATTTAAGATTATCAGGAATATGGTTATATATATCACTGTTGATATATATAACCATATATAATAATGTGTTTTTATTGTATTTATATAAATATTATTTATATAAATATTGTATTTATATAAACATTATTTTTGTAAATCTTAAGTTTTTGATGAGGAACATACAACTTCTCACTATTCCTAAAGTGAGAAATACCCAACATCTCAGCATTTGTTTTAAACAAATAATGATGTTTTTATTGTATTTATATAAATATTGTATTTATATTTTCGGATATAAAGTATAATTTTTAAGATGAAGATGATTTTTAAGGTTCTTGTGTTTTTATTATTTTAACGGTATTTGAAGACGAGCTTTTGATAAATAAATTAAAAGAAAAAAAACTTTTTAGAAAAAGCTTTTATTAATTTTCGAGTTGCTCTCAACGAGCCCTTTCATTTAATACCCATATTGTAAAGGTGCTTTAAAAACAATTATTCCGCCATATTGGATTCGGAGTGATGTCGTGCATTGCAACTCTGAACCAACTAAACGTGTAAGATTTCAGCTTAATCGGGTGAAGATATCTACTTCAAAATAGAATTCTAAGATTCCACCCAAATATACATACTTAGGATTTTTTTTTCAACCCATTTTTAATATATTCTCTAATATACTAAATTAATTATAAAATAAGTTTTATTCTATTATCAGCTCGGTGAAGGTCGGCTTAAGTTCGAATCTTAGACCAAAAGTGATATTTGCTGGTAATGTTACAAAATGTGTGGGAGTAGGTGTGGACGTTCGTGTTGTCCGCGATTGTACCTGATGTGGTCTGGCGTTGTGTGGTGGGGGCGCGCCGACCCCATGGTGGTAGACCATGTCATGCTTCAGCTGTGGCAGCGGCGGTCCCGGCTGCGGACCCGACTGGTGCTTGCTAATGTCCACCGCCGCTAGCGCCTCCGCTCTGCTTAGCAAACCATCGTTCAATCCGCTGAACAAGTCGCCCTAGTAACACAGAATATCATTTAGTTTTCTACGAAAAAAAAATCTTATGCCTAAAGAAAAAGATTTGATTTTCGATTAATATAGAATAGAATAAATAAATGTTCTACTTAAGATCACACAAGACTTAATCCCAAAGTTAGTCAATGATACTAATAAATAAAATCTACTTAAATAGAAGCCAGAATGGATTTAATAAATACAGAGACCTTACAACTGGTTCTGGTGATGCGTCTAAATAATACTGAAATTTCCAAAGAAGAAACAGAAGTTCTGGCGAAAGTCAGGGGGCTTGTCATTTTTCTTATTTTCTATATACCTAATAAGTGTATATAGGTACACTCACACACCTTTGGTGTTATATAAGTAATTAAAAAAAACACTCTTTGGACGCCAGAATGAATTACCTCGAAAACTATTCAAACGAAAGTTTATCAAAATAATGAATTTTAATTTTTAATTATATTCTTAAAAACATCCACTGAAACAATATAATCCTCTTGTCTAAAGAGAAATATGTAGAAATATTTTCATACAATTTACAGCGAACTAATTGAAGATTATACAAAATACTTTAAGATTAAACAACAAATGCAAACACTAGGAGCTAGTTCAAAAGGGTAACACTAATTCGCGAGACGTTGTACGTAGGCCACATCAAATAGTCATGGCGGAGGGGGCTCAACCGACGGGCCGCGGACAGGGGTTTTTCCCGGATTACTTTAAATTATTTATGAGTGACTCTGACCTCGTGTTACTTGGTAACTCGTACCTTCTCCTCACTCGTTCCCGACAGATACTTCGAGCGAGATCTGACTCTCAAATAGGCAGTTTATGGAACCACGACCACTTTTAAAGTGATAGTTTCTCTTTTCGATTTACCAGCGGTACACAAGTTTGTCGATTTTATCCGAGCGTCCCCTTTTTTAAGACGCGCCCTGCATCTGTATTGATAGTAAGTCTTGTTGCTTTTGAGAAGGAAAAGCGAACGCTTTATTTGGTCAAATTAATTCCTTAGATAACAAACTCCGGAACCAATACGGTTAATATTTGGTAATGGTGTTTTTTTAATACATTTATTTATTTCTTTACTCTCATTTTTTGTATTTTTATGCTATTTTAGAGATACAATCATGAAAACGATAAGTAAACCCTTCTCTTGTATATAGTTTAAGAGTCTCTGTTTGTATGAAGTGACCAATGTGAAAGAAGCTTGACATGCATGCAGGAATCGAGATTCTTGGCACTCGATACTCTCTACATACCAATAAGGGATTTGGTGTGAAGATATGTATGCATGTGTGTATATAATACAAGTATACATACATAGTTTAGAACTCCACTAAAACTAGATTAAAATCACAGTTTTTGGTAATGAGATCCATTTTTTGGCTTTTCTGCAACACACAGTATCGTGGGAACAAAAGTTCGTCCCTCTGTCCCATTAAAGGAACGCAGTGATCCCCCATTTGCCTAATTGTAATTGCTAAACAAATCGACCCCGAGATAACATGAGAAGTGTATTAAATTATCATGAAGTGTTCTCATTTGTCACCCTCTCCGTATAAAATGTAGTCCTTTGTTAATAGCTAACTTATTTCAGAAAATTTAGCGAGTGTCAATTACAAAAAGTATTAAAAAGTTGACATTAAGTCTCTGTTTTATACACACACTTTAAATAAGTCCTCAATTTTAGAGTTCATTGATTTTATTAATTAAAAAGGTTAAATAATTAAAAATAAACACAACATTACGACCGCGATCTAAGTAAATTAATCTATCGCAATATAAAAAAGCTTTGTGTTGAGAACTAAACATAGAGCACACTAAAAGTTTTATACTTCTGACTAAATTATTATTGATTTTCGAATGTTAGAATTTTAAAAATATAATAATTCTCTCTTTTTAAAACAGTAGCGGGAAAACCCTTTTCACTTTTTAAATATTTTATTCAATTTGTTATCCGTTTTAAAAATGGAATAAACGAGAGGGGATGATGATTTTTATTTGTTGCACATATTGTATTTGATTTACTTGTTTGAATTTAAATTCATTTCAAATAAAATATTGAGTGCAGTGATACTTTGAAATACTTTACATCGCGTCAGCGTGGGAGAGTTTGTAGGGTCTTTAAATGCAAACGCAACGATACCACGACGACAGTATAATTTCCTTATCTTAAAAAAACTGGTGACTTGTAACTCAGGTTCTTTTACCTACAACAAGCACCAGACTCTCACGAATATAATTAGCCCATCGACATTTTGTATTATTTAGTTTTAACAATTATTATGTACTGAGAGTGAACAAAAATAAAATAAATAAAAAAAACTGTCGGAAGAAATGAGGCATCACCTGAGATAATATTCAAGGACATGTAAATCCAAAATATTTTGCATGAATACTTAAAATTTAAAGAACTTTTGGTGCTGCTAGATCCAGCATAAACTGGCTTGATATCAAAAAGTGACTCTCAAAGATTGGTGTAAAATGCGTCGATAAAGCGCATCCTCTGATATTTTATTTAACGAATTAGCTTTTCGCCCACGGCTTCGCCAATGTGAATGATCTTACTAACGTAAATAACTCCGACTTATAATACTTATTGCGTTAAAACATACCTCTTTTTAACTAAGCCTACGTGTAATTCTTATGAATGAACTATCTTACCGTAAAGTTTCATTCAAATCCTTCCAGTAGTTTTCATTGTGATAAAGTAACAAACATCCATCCATACTTTCGCGTTTATAATATTAGTAGGATTATACAGCCGACTAAATATAGATTTATTTGTGTAATACGGTAATATTAATACCGTAGCTAAGCTCTAACTATTTAGGCTTAACTATTTAGGCTATTTTAGCGATATTAATATTGTAAGACGTTAAAAACAGTTATTTTAGTGATATTGCTGTTGTAATACGGATCGACTATTTTAACTATAGTGATCAGGCCATAAAACATATATGGCCGAAAAAATTGTTTCGTTTTCCCGTACTATGAATAACGCCAAATATCAAGATTCAAAGAGATGTCTTTCTAACTAAAGTTTCAGGATCCTCTGCATAGAACTTGGCTCTTATATAAATCTCATTTTTTTTGTCAATGAAGTCGGAAATGTATATTCTTAAGTTGTGCTTACTTTTTGTACAGATATTATTGATTATAGATATTATAATAGTAAGTATTGTCTAGGTTATTTAAAAAAAATGAGATTTTTTGATTTACAAGTTGTCGTATAAGTTATCCGTCATAAACAAGGGTTTTTTTAACGTTAATATTTATAAAATTGGGTCCAGCCAGTTATTTTCTTTAAACTTGTCTTAAACGCTACCACGTGTCTATATTAACATTATGAGTTTAAAAACTTATATAATATAAATCAAAAATATAAATAGGTTGCATACACGTTTTATAACTGGAAAAAAACATGCTTAGACGACATATACGGGCTTTTCTGTATTCGTAAAAAAATAAGATGAGACTACATTACGTAACTTTAAATACTAATGTCCTTGATATTGATTACGGTGATTACGGCACGTTACCGTGTTATTGTCGCGGAAGGTATGGGGAAAAGTACGATAACTGAAAGTTCAGTAACCGCGTTACAACATCGCTGTTATCAATAGCAGAAATGTATTTTAAATTATTCACAGAATAAAAGTTATACATAATATACGTGGTTAAAACACGTTGGCTTTCCAAAATATGTTTTATTAACTTAATGGGTATTCATTAAATATATAACAAATGCAAAACAAAAATTTAGGAAACAAAACAAACTAACGCTTGAAACAATACGTAATAACTATAACCAAATATTAATTATGCTATGTAAGTAAGCAGTTTAAGTAGCGGTATAATAAGCAATTATAATCCTAAATCATGTATTATACTATTTACAAATTTAGGCGCTTTAATCACGTGAAATGGAAACAAAGGCACAACCCAATAATCCCTAAAGCAATGAAATAATCCATTACTATTATTACTCATCAACGTTCTCATATTAGGGTTAACTGGCGACATCTTCTGATCCCCTGATACATCTGTGCCATGTAATGCCAGTATCAAGTGTCATAGAGAGACCAAAGCTGAATTGAAAGAGGGGGCATTAACGCGCGATTTCACAATGTCTCATCTTACTTGGACATTTAGTGAGAAGTAATTAAAAAAATGTAATTACCCTAATAATACTCATTTTTATTTTTAATTACCTTAATAATTTTAAAGAATACTTTTTATTTTGTTACAATTACATCTGTGGGATTTATAATTAATACCATTATTGTTAAATGTAGTAGGAAATATTAAAAGTTTATTTTAGTTATTATTGCCAATAAGACGAACTCTCTTTTGAATATTGTATGTATAAACAATGACAATAATGTTTTTAAAACAATTAATTTATGGTAGGGTACGAGTTTTTTGTTTGGTTTTTAAAAATTTATTTTTTAACAAATAATGAAGATGGTTATTGTAAATGAAATTAATAAAAACATAAACACTATTTAAATAAATAAATAATGTTAACAACTTTTGTTAAAACGTATACTCGTAGATATTGCACAAAGATTTTCCCTAGACACGATGAAATCTTTAAGTAAATTACATATCGTGCCTATTTCCTTCATGAGTATGCATACATAGCATTTTTATACTACCGGGAAAAATAATTGTGACATTAAAAAAAATATTACCAGTGACTACAAGTGATTATACTGAAATAAAATTATTTGTAAAAAATATTTTTTACTGCAGTTTAAATCAGAGAAATGGCGAATTATTAATACTTAATGTGAAGTGTAGATATTATTAGTATAATAACTATTTTGGCATTTTAAATCGATATTGTTATCTATTTAACGTAAAAAAACAATGTATTTTTTATTCGTACTTGTATTTCTCAGTGAAAAAAAACAGCGATAGCATTAGTTCAGCCATTACTGAGACTTGGATCTGGGAAGATTTGTTGGGATCAAGGAAAAAAATGAACGTATTTATTTCATTATCATTGTTTTTTTTTCGTACATAGTGAGTAAAATTAGTTAATTCGGGTATCATTTCGTATATTACTACTTTATTTAATAAATAAATTAAACTTGATAAATGACAGTTGCTTACACCCATGCCAAAAAAAACTAAAAAAGGACCTAACCTAAAGAACCTAAGTTTATTAGTCTCGTTAAAAATCGAAAACGGCCAGACCCATTTGATTAATTTGCTAATTTTGATTTTGGATTATTTGTAGAAGGTTCGAAAGGAGAGTAATATAAAAAATCTTAAAATATAATAAAAATAATAATTCTGCTTTCCTATAGAAACTATTCCTATCTGTTAAACATTTGACTTTCGTTCTGTCGTTTGTAAATAAACTCAATTTAAATGTTTTTTTTTATTATGTCGCTTTTTATTGTAATTTTGGTTTTCATGACGTATAAATTCAATATTAGATATTGAAAAAAAATCTAAATATATCCTTAAAATTATTATGACGTGACTATTTTGAAATAGGTATTGTAGGCGTTAATTATATTTGCTATCATTAAGATAAAAAAATAAACTCGATTATGCTATGTCTTTGGTCAGCATAATAAAGTACCTATTCGATTTTCCCTTACTTTTATTTCCAAAATAATTTCTAAGTCCTCTGACATATCACGATACGAAAACCTTTACTTTCATATTAATTGGTTTTCCTTTGTGTACACCAAGTAGCGCCATAACAATGCTACCGAAATGTCAGATTCTTAATATAAAAAATAGAATGTTTAAAGGCCATGATATCACTAATTAAATATGTATTAGAAATTAGGTGATATATTATATAGAAATACTAAAAATTTACATAATTTTTTATTCCAGTAGGCTTAAATTTAAATTTAAAACGACGCTAATGAATACACTTTTTACTGATCAGAATATTTTTAATGAAGTAGCTTGGAAAGGATCTCTAAGTAAAGTATATTCTATTATTTAATAACAACTAAAAACATAAAAAATTACAAGTGCAAAAAAAATACAGAAAATCTAGGTATAGATCTAGATCAGTCAAAATGTTGAATCATACAATGGGCAATAATAATTAAATCCACCAATGAGATCTTACAGTTTCTCCCGGGTATCTTTCAAACTGTTAGTAGAGTCATTGTATTAACTAATTTTGATAATCTATGAATGCTTACAATAAGTTTGTTTAAAAAATATTTGTTTCTGGGCTCAACAAGTAAATGAAAAAAAAATTATTATTATATAAAAATAAATAAATAATTTAATTATTTTTTTCATCAAAAAAGACGTTACAAAAAAGCTACGTAGTAGGTAAACTACTAATAAAATCTATATAAATAAAAAAAGCGTTAACAATGTTGCGAAGCGCAAAAATCGAAAAAAGCTACACTAATTCGGTTGTTATTTTTTAAATTTATTGAAGCTATCCAATTTTGGTAATGGAAAGAAGAACTCGAAAAATTCCGAGGAAAATTGGGAAAAAAAAACTTTTTTATTTATCTAGTTTATGTAGACTAGGAAAAAAATAAGAAGACCGTATTGACGTATTCATCATGCATAAGCGTATGCCCGCCATGTAAAAGTTACCCAATTTAGTCGAAATTTATTTTTTTATAAATTAAAAATTAAACAGTTCCTGATTCTGCAAACTGCTAGCATTTAAAAGAAAATCAATTACTGGTAATCATTTATGACTCATAAATCAATTTTTTTCAATATATTCCTAAAATTGTCGGTACAAAAAAAGTAGAAAATTAATATATATATAAAGATTATATCAAAATACGCGGACGAAGCCTGGACATTACCTAATCAATGTAAAGAAAAATAAAATACAAAACTTGAGAAGGGCTAAAACAATACGGCTATAGTTTTAATTTCACAGCTCGACGCACTTCTCATGAGGAAAAAAACTAGAAAGTTACATGAAAAAACACAAAAAAAAATAGTGAACTGTCCATTTCAGTCGAAATAATAAGTAATCTTAAAATCACAAATGTACAAATCTATTTCTTTTAATTCTGAATCAAATAAAAATTATTTTTTTTACAAAATATGTATGTTTAAAATTTGATAACAAACAATTTTTCACTCTACCAACATTTTCTAACACGTCGTAATGTGTGAATAAAAAAATATATTTATTTTTATAAAATTTAACAATTTACTAAAAGCTTTTTACAGTTTAACTTATTTCAATTAAAGTTAAGAAAAAAAAAACTATCCGGCTAGTGTGATTATATCTATCTTATATATTATTCTTTTAATATGACACAGAGTAAAAACAAAGAATATCAAATGTCAAATGAATTTAGGTCTTGTACCTTTTGTTGGTGAGTCGGTCACTCTTTGACTCATCACTCATCACTAACTCACTCATAAATACTTACTCGTAATACTCACTCACTAATAATAACTCATAACTTATGCAAACCAGCCACTTAAACACGGAGGCGAGTTCAACCAATCTAGTCTAAGATAAAGACAGAGTCTGATGTATGTTTGTATATACAATGTATATAAACTTACCTGGACCTAAAGACTATATTTGCATTTTTCATCCTGGATAAAAGAAAAACACAAAATAGAATCGCATAGCACGATAACATAACACTGAATAAATAAATTATCTTTGGCCAAAGATACGCAAGCAGCATTCGCCAGGCTATACAAGTGTAGGAGTGAAAGACTATACCTATATTAATAGAACTTTTGACTCACATTGTGCCTGGGTGACCACGAATTACACATTAACGATGCATCCTCCAGTATCCGACTCTGAAAAGAAAAACCTTGGCTCTATCAGTTATTTATGTTTTTTGCATGCACCTTGATACATTATTTTTAAACACATTAAATACATTATTTTTTTTATAATTTAAAAACATAGTTATATTTGAGCAGTGTAGAGCGAAAATGTTCCAAGAAGTACCTAAGAACTCTCCAAGACAAAAAAATCATGAGGGTATGTAATATTATCTAAAAACTCATTTAAGTAAAATTTCAATACATTTTATACATTTCTATCATTATTTTTGTTGTGACTAAATATTCTAGTAAACAAAAACCACCTCCGGTTTTGTTATTTTGAAAATCAGTTCCTCTATCGTTGTTTTAACATGTTTATTCTTAAAATATAAAAAAAAATACGCAATTGTAAATTTTAATTTTAATTTAATTAAAGTTATTGGTTGTGGGCAAGTGGTAGAAGTGCATATGAGAGCCTGGTGGTTAACGCTTTGCATTTCCATTCTATTAGTCCAGTTTCGAACTGCGCCATTTACCAATTACCTTTTAGGTCGCAGAGATTAGATAGCCGCAAAATCTTCTCATAAAAAAACGGAAAATGGCTAAGATGAAGAAAAATAATTGTTAATGCATGGTTGCACAATTGTTGTACGTATAGAAAATTTTACAAAAACAATATACATATATTCACACCAGGTCCCTTGCGGGGTAGGCAGAGAGTATTGTGTGCCAAGTGTCACGATCCGTGCACACTTGCCCAGCTTCCTCCACGTTCATTAATATCTTCATACAAACACGCCAGTTTTGGAGACTTGGACACCACTCTCGAATAATACGCTAGCTATTTGGTCGTAGAATGTCAACCTAGGTCTCCCTGAGTACCTAAATCCATCCACTTTCGCAATTTGATTGTGATTGTATTATGACACTGCGACGTATAATATCTTGCGTAGAAAAGTACCCCTGTCTCAATCAAAAGTGGTATTCATAGACAATTACAAATATCAGAAACATATAATAAATCTGTGGTTCTTTACCATTATTTATAAAAGCGTCAAAAAAATCACAAAATTTAATTCCATTTTTTTAATCTATATTATCTACCTTTAAACGAGCAATTCTTGTACATATTCGATAAATCGATCTAGCTATGTTGTATTGTCAGGTTTCGTTTATTAATCACGTTTTCATTAAATAGAGACCTATGTCGTTATAATACAAAGCTAAATTTCGCTGACATCTACGAAATCAGAATAGCTCAGTTGGTAAACCGGGCGCCTTAAATGCAGGAAGACAGGGTTTAAATCTCACTCCGATTATTGCTTTTATTTTTATTTTTTTTTTGAGAAAAGAAGGAACTACTAAGTGAAGAATCTACTAACAAAACACCGAGCGAAGCTCGGTAAATTATGTGTTTTTATTTATTCCACGTTTTTTCTTTTAAGTGCTTTTTTTTGTTAATAATTATAACACATTTTTTTATCATATATTTTTAAACGTCTTTAATTTTAATTAGATATGTAAGATACAAAGCCCTACTCCTCTCATCTTGAGGCGCTGACTGAAAACCAGCGTTGCAGTTTCTACCGCAACATCTATGTTGAATCAGCGATCCTTTTCCCAGTTATATAAGTTAATTTAGTTGATAATTTACTTAAATGTAAGATTATTAATTTTTTTTTGGACAATTATTGAATCGATGTAACTATCTGGGAATAAACGTTATCTATGTCTATGTCTATGTCATCCAAGTTCTTTGTTGTTATGGCGGCAATAGAAATACATCATTTGTGAAAATGAGATACAGCCTGGTGACGGAAAGACAGACAGAAAGTGAAGTCTTAATAAGAGGGTTCCGTTTTGTTACCCTTTGGGTATGAAACCCTAAAAAAGTTGCTCCAGTCGACTAAAAACGGGAAAGAGAACACATTTTTCGCATTCACATGTAATTGTATTCAACAAAAATGTGATCTGAGTGTTTTGTTATTTTGTCAAGTGTATACTAGCTGTCACCGCAACTTCGTCCACGTTTTTATTCAAGTATTTTATTTCATGCATTTTTAAAATAAAAGTAGCCTAAGCCTTTTTTTATTAAATTAGCTGTCTGCCAGTGAAAATCCCGTCGAAATTGATCCAGCCGTTTCAGAGGTTAGCGGGTGCAAACGGACGGATTTCATGTAAACATACATGTAGTTAAAAGCGCTTATTTTAATATTACATACAGACACTCCAATTTTATTCATTTTTATACATCAAAATTTAGTACCAAATCTGAAAATAGATGGCGCTGTGCATTTTTACATTGCCCACCTCCTCAGCACTCTAATTTATATTTATTTGTTTAAATTATGTATAATAAACCGGCTGTCTAAAATCACGAAGCTATAACGAAATGATAATCGTAGTTAACAATAAAGCAACAGAAAGTATATTTTCACAAAAAGATAAACTAAACTATCGTATTATTTAAGTAATTGTATATATAATAAATATATCTAGACAAAATTTGTAATCACCAACAGATAAAGTACAATGTAGCAAATTACATTGAGTATATTCAAAGCGAAGCAAAAGGGAATTTTCTATAATTATTTGTTCTATAAGTTCTATCGATACATCAAATAGTAGGTCATTTAGAAACCGGCAATTTGTGACGGTGCAGTATTGCAGTGGTGGTATTTAATTCAACATGATAGATTACTGGCATAAGAAATGTTTTTTAATACTGTTGCCTCGCCCCACAAACTGTTTCAGTTAAATAATTGATTGAGGCGTAAGAATTTAAGTGGTTGTAATTCAATTGTATATGTCCTTTTACAATAATTATGTGTAATAAATCCTTTTTTTCTTTCGTCACGATACGCCTTAAGGACGGAAAACTACGATTGTTTTTTAGGGTTCCATAGGTGAAAATGGAACCCTAGTACCAAGAATCCGATTTCTGTCTATCTGTATGTTACCAGGATATATCTCATGAACTTGATGTACTTCCATTGCTGCTATAACAACAAATTCTAAAAACAGAATAAAACAAATATATAAAAGGGGGGTATACAACAAACGTAATCTTGTTTTCCGTTTATATATTATGATACGGAGCTCTACCTATGCGAATCCAACTCACACTTGGCCGCTATTTCTGCTAGTGGTTATAAATCAATATGGACAACATAAACTGCTAAGCGCCCACGTTAGACATGCACTTTGGGGTCTCAACTTTTGGATTTATCCACTAGTATTGATGTCTTGCACAAACTATCCGGCTTGAAGGACCAACTTTGTGAGAGTTATTATTATTCAAGTATAAGCGTGTTAGGCAGCACTTTAGAAGCTATGAGAGTAACAAACGTATTTTTTGGTGTTTTTATAAATAACTAGCTGACCCGGTGAACTTCGTTTCACTGGATACATGAACATCAATCAAACGTTTGACAGGTAAAATCACGAAGCTTTTTGTTTGTTTGGGAAAATCAAATGGTCGTTTTTAGTATTTTCCTTGCAATTTTGTGATATTTTCTCATCGTTTAAGCCTTCCCTGGACTTCCACGTATATTTAAGACCAAAATTAGCCAAATCGGTTCAGCCGTTCTCGAGTTTTAGTGAGACTAACGAACGGAAATTCATTTTTATTTAAATAGATGTTACGGAACCCTTCGTGCTCGAATCCAACTCGTACTTAGCCGATTTTATTATATTTTTGTTAAGGCACAAGCAAGATTCCTATGGAGAGAAAAACTGGTAACTACCTTCTCCTGCTGCCATGGGTTCAATGCTCCGATTTGTTATTGACTGATTTGTTTGTCCGACAGTGAAATATCATGCCTATTAGGCGAAATATTACTATATCTAATAATGAGCGAAATACTTACAAAAGACAATTTATACCTCAGGCTGGCAGCCCACCATTAACATTTTCACCGCATTCAAAAAGATAACAAGAGGAGGAGTTATATTATTACTCTGTTAATTCCAAGTAAGTTCAATAGTAGTCCTATAAAAATTTTATGAAGATTAGTTTCTGAGCACATTGTAGTTTTTTCTTAATATAATTATTTCTATATACTGATTAATACCATTAAAGTGTAAGATGTACATGGAATATATACCTACTATAGAAAGAAGTGTCGCAAAAAGGTCTTGCATTAGTTGTGTCTTTTTTCTCTTCACTAATAATAAAAAGTAGGGACTGCCTCATGCAATTACACTAAAATTGTTGAAGGTATTGTGTCTTGATTTTAAGTCAACTTACATAATATTTTACCTTTAAAATCTATACACGACAATAACGAGCACCTGAGTAAATGTTACGGATGACATTAAGTCATTTGTCCCCTTTTATAAGGGTCCGGGTTATTACTCGTAAAATAAAATATAAGCAAATAAATGTTTTTAGGGTTTCGTACTTAAGGGTAAAAACGAAAGCCTATTACTGAGACTTCGATGTCCGTCTGTCTGTCTGTCAATCTGTCACTATTCTGTCTATCAAACCATTATAGCTACTTTAAATTTACATAGTTGATGTATTTCTATTGCCGTTGTGATAATATATACCTACTAAAAACATTATAAAACAAATATTTAAAGATGGCTCCCATAGAAAATATGTAAATTCTTTGTCGTCTTTACAGATAACGGTACGGAACCTTTTGTGCACGAGTTCGACTCACGCTCAGACATTTTTTATTACATTGTAAAAAAAGATTTACATGAGATAAAATTCAAAACAGTGCATCCCAGTATTAGGTTTTTAAAATATTTATAGTTAACTAATCTTATAATCCTCTAAATAGAAAAATATGGTTAGCACGTCGTTTCCAAGCTTCAATATTTTATTTCTCTCAAAAAATACATTTTCCGTCCATTGGATGTCCAAAGCCAAAGGTACGTTTACTATTTGGAGACTATACTCTTAACAACAGTTCCGCCATATTTAACATCTAATGAGGCTAGCTATCTCACTCTCACACGGCCGATTTGTTTTGTGGTTTTCCGGTTTAGAAAGAGATAGCTAAATATGTGGTTCAGGATGTTGTTAAGAGTGTAATCTCCGGATATTACTTTTAGCTTCATATTATCTGGAAATAACACTCTGAATACCTGTCAATGCAACTTATTCTGAGTTACATTGCTTACTCTTTCTAAACTGGTCAATCTCTCTTTCTGTTACTGTTGTATAGTTGATATTGTTAAAACAAACTGACCTGTGAGATAGCGGGCCCTATGAGAAAGAAATAGATGTTTAATATTGCGGACAGGTTGTTATTAAGACGCACCCCTAGATCCAAGAGGAACTAACTCAAAAATCGAGATTTTTGAGTTACGTATGTTACGGAATTCTCTACATGAAGAACTATCGATCAATAAAACAGATTAAATCTTCAAAGAACAATAATACAATTATTCAAGTAATCTAAGTAATTTCGGCCCGCAAAAACGAACGAACTATTTGAATATTCTAGAATGTTCCCATACTAGAAAAAAATAATCAAAATTCGAGTTAGCTAGCTCCCTTTAGATCTAGGGGTGCGAAGAGTGTAATATCCAGATAGGTTCATGAACACTATTGACGTTCAGAAATATAACCATACATTTGAAACCTCGTTAATAAACGTCATTACATTTAATACTTTATCTATCAATACTTTATCTATCAATATACCTTCAAAATTCAATTTCAAAATTCTCGTACATATATATAGCAACGATCTCGGAAACAGCTCCAACGATTTTCTTGAAATTTCGGGTAAAAATTATGTGGTTAATGTAATGGCTGTCGCCTGTTAAGACCGTTAGCCGCGTAGGGTCCCGGGTTCAATTCCCATGTTGGGCAAATTTTCTTAAATGTTTTTTACATTAATCTGAGTAAGCAATACATTGCCCGGGTTTGGTATGTGCCCGAAGTGGCGATAGACTTGCCACCTATCACATCAGGGCCCTGGTACCTTGGTTAATCCTGAGTATTCTAATAAGAGTATATCCTAGCACACCTTGCTAGCACATCGTGGATACACTAGCACATCTCTGACTACCCCTTTGAGGATAATAGCGTGAAGGTACTTATTTTTTAAAACAATGTTATCAAACCAGTTGTGTGTTTTTTGAAACTCTTTTTAACTGTTTAATATTTTATTCAAAACATTACTTGAATTTCCATCTATACATCAACTATCCATCCAAACAGTCTTTCACATTTATAATATTAGTATAGATGTATACATATATTCAAATGTAAAACATCACATCATAATATTATATTTTTATAAGATCAAAGGAAGACTGGGTAAAATGGTAAAATTGAATATCTCAAGTAAAATAATGTCGACTTGCACATGTCAATAGATAAAGGAAGCACCCTCATCTAATATGTAAACTACTATTTTGATTTATCTTTGCATATGTCGTTTCCTTCTCTACGAAATATCGACGACATTATGTCCTATTAAGTTTATCAAGTGCAATTTACTTAAAAGCACAGTTAAGTTAATATAGCCTATGGCATTTATTTGTCCATACTAACCGTGCGCTGAAACAAGCAAGGTATCGATCGGGAAAATCGATTTTTAAAACACGTTCCAATTTAATATATATATTTTTTAATTTTATCATGAAGCTAAATGTAATTTCTCGAGACTACACTCCTCGCAACGACCTGCGCTGGGTATGGTTACTCTTCTAAACCATCTGGCCTTGTTAGAAAGAGATAGACGGCCCAGTCGGATTTAATATTGCGGGCAGGTCGTTGTTAGGAGTGTAATCTCGAGATAGTATCCTTAGATTCACAAAGTTAATAATCGTTTATTACCACCAAGCTCCGTTGTTTGCAAAATGATTTGTTTTTTTAGAGAGGATATTAAGCTCAATGTTAAGTCTCGTTTGTCAGTATCGTGATCATGAGACGATAAAATTTATAGTATAATAAAATTTTAAAAATTAATACATTGTTGTACAAATATTAATGAATGAATACATGAATTTTAATTTCCAGAAATTTCCAGTGAGGGAAGACCCAGATCTATATGTTAGAATAATTTAAAATGTAACCTATGTATATTTCTTTAAAATAATTTTTCAAGTTTCTTTAAAAGTGGACAAGAAGCGCAAATAATTGCTCTCAATTTATTCCTATCGGCTACTAACAGAGTCTAATGACTAACTGTAATTTAGAATTAAAGGTAAATAATTGCCGTTCAATTGAAAAAAACACCTAATCGTATACTTTGGTATAATATTTTTTTTATTACTTAACTTATTTCCGAATAACAAATTCCCGAAGAGTCTCGGTGTCATTTCGGTAGTGTAAGTTCAATCCACGCCATGTACTAATGAGTTATAAGAACATAATTTAAGTAAGTACATTTTCTGAATGCTCTTACGGTGACGGCAAACATCGTTTGTTCCCGATATGGCGACGGACTTGCCAGCTATCACATCATGGTACCTAATATCGTCGGCTAATCGTTTATGCACATGCACCTCCACCTACCCTTTCGCTGGTATAGGCGTAACTATATTAATTTATTTTTTACTTTGGAAAAAAAAAGATAAAACTTTAAACAATGTTTTTTTACAAAGTCTTCCATTAAAATATTCCAGTAAAGTCAAGTTCCAGTTCTAATATTTTTCTTGCGTAGTTTCTATATACAAACATTTCTCTTGTAGAATTTTATATATAAAGACATCCTTATTTGAATTAATGAAGCTGAAATTAATATTATTTATAATCAACATTCCATTTTGCTTTTGTGAAACGATGGTAGAAAATATGAGAGTCCAAAGCTAGCAGTGACATCTTCCGCACGATTCCGCTCGTAGTCGCATAAATAATTAATTCTTAGCCCTTTGCCGCGCCTGTTAAATGGCGTGACTAAATAAGGGAGGGTCGACCCTCCCTACACCCCCACCCCATTGAGGCCGCTGAAAACTTTTAATACTGAACGTTTGTTTGGGGATAATTTCGAGTGGTAAACTTTAAGTTACAGTTACTTTAAAT
>DVZL01001182.1:0-18725 GCA_018236625.1 Lasaia peninsularis
TCTGACATAACCCACCGCTTCCCCCGAAAGTGGTGGGTATCCTAGGAGGATTTTCCACACGATAAAAAAAAAGGGTTCCAGGCCTCTACTGAGGCAGTCGGAGCTCCGCGAGAAAAATGTATTAAAATATAATCTACAGATGAGCAATTATTGATGTTTTCGTTGTATTTTGGCAATTACAGACTCGCTGGCACTGATCACGTCTAATGAGTTAGGTACGTTACTATTTAATTGGTCCAAAGTCGAATCTAATAAGTTACTTTACTATTTTATTGGTCATATTTATATGATAGATACGATTAATAATAAACCGATTAAATAGTAACGTCTAAGTTAGATTAATATTTAATTGTTTCAAAGTCAAGTAATAAGTTACCTTACAATTTCATTGGATTTTTATATCAGATTTGATATTTATATTAGATACGATTATTAATAAGAATGTGCATAAAGATTTTAATTTTATTTAAGGGTTCCGTGATGTAATTAAGTAAAGAGGCAAGCATCGTCTTGTTTGTCACTAACACAGTGAACATAACTATACTGCGTTGAAGTTGAGAGTGCAGGTTTTCATTGGCATAAAGTTGTATTATTATTGAGTTGGTTGGTAGAATTGGTTGAGTGGCTAGCGTACACGCCTAATCGCATCGACTAACTGCGAGGCTCGGGTTCAATTACCGTCGTGGACAGACATTTGTGTGATGAACATAGATGTTTGTACATCCGGGTCTAGGTGTTTATTAAATTTATTCTTGTTTCTATTTAAGTATTTCTATGTATTTGTATCATTGTACCATACCCATCACAAAGGCATACTCACTTTGGGGTTAAATCAATTTGTGTAATTATTTAGGTGACAAAATCTTTTCGAAAAAAAGGTACTAAATAGTTTCAGAACCTCTGACATAAACCATACACGCGATACTAGTGGCTTGTCTATATTTTTTAAAATCTAACGTCTGTCCTCTTGAAAATCTGAATATAAAAAACTGATCTAAATTATTCCAGAATTTTTCTTTGAAATTTGGCATAGAGATCTGCTAAGGAAATATTTTTTGAAATCTACCCAAAAGGACTTTTATAGGATCTAAATATTTTTTTAAAAAATCATCTTTTATTTCAGATACATGATATGAAGGTACTATCCATATAAATAAAAAATATCAATACTTTTCAGTTTTTATTCATGTAATTATTCATTCAAACGGGTTAAAATAAACAAAACAAGTGTGAGTCAGACTCGTGCATGCAGGGTTCTTTACCATTATATGTAAAAACGGCAAAAAATTAAGTTATTTTATATGTGAGCCTACTTAAATACAAACTGTAAAATTTCAACTGTCTAGGAATCATGGTTTATAAGATAGAGACAGATATACAGCGGAGTCTTAGTAAAAGGATACAATTTTTACTGTTTTGCTACGAAACCCTAAAAAACCGCAAGATGAAGCTAACACAATAATTTCAATCTCGAACATAATAAAAATTTAAAGAATGTCAAACATTATTGAATCAACCTGCGTATAAAAACAGATTGAACTCGAGATAAAAACCATAGAGTTCACTGCAAAAGGAACGACAAAAAGACGATTGAAGAGCCTACGTGGGCTATACATTATCCTTTCTCAGGACCACGTCTCGACGGACTAATGCCTACAATGTGTATTATAGCATTTAATATAATAATATCGTAATGAAACGTCTTTTGAGCGGAGGGAGGGAAGCGGCGGGAACCGGTCCGCTGAGGTCATCGCCTGAGAGCCTTCCGCGACTAATGTTACCAGCCGAAATGACTTCGTTGCCCATTTACGTATTCTCTAATGGTAAATTAGGACAGCGAATATTACAAGTTAAGTTTTATAACTTTCATTGTCGCAATGAAGTGGTATCCTATAAATATAAAAACTACCTTCACACCTATTATCTCTGCAGGGGTAGGCAGAGATTTTCTAGTATATCCACGACTCGTAAGTCCAGGAGATTAGCCTGTCGCCACTTCGGGCACATTCCGATCCCGGGCAATGTAATGCTTACTCAGAATAATATGAAAAACATTTAAGAGAAGTTGTCCGACCTGGGAATTGAACCCGGGATCCTTCGCGGCCAACGGTATTTACAGACGACAGGCGTACCGTGACACCACAGAGGGGATTCTATAAATATGATTATTAATTTTTTTTCTAGTATTGCTCCAATGGCTTGGACGTGTGAAAGGAATGAAATATGATTAATAAAACACATATGTACAATACGAATTAGGATTGCTGTAGATACTGTAGATGTAGATGAACTAAATGAAGTGAAAATTATTTATTTGCGAAACACACATGTTTTCGCGCAAAATTTTGACTTTTTTGTAATTATATAAACCCTTTCATTTGATACCCATATTGCTGGTAATTTTGCTACAGCTAACTAAACTTGTTTTAAGTTATCTTATCATTAAAAAATATTTTTTGATAAACTTGAGAAAATATTTTTTATACAAAGCAAATAGCTTCCTGAGATGTTTTACGGCGTTAAAAATTTAAAAATAGACGGTGTTGTTTGTATTTATAATTTAAAATTAGATAAGTACAATTGGGACTTGGAAATGTTTGGAAGACCGTAAATTTACAAATGTCATGGATAATTAACGTAACCGCATTCGTTTATCTGTTTTTTTTTTAGTTTTAAAGTAGGTATAATACTGCTGGTAATTCTGCTGTTATCAACTAAACATTAGTAAAAGAACTTCTTTTAACATTAGTAAAAAAAGAGACAAAAGAGTTTTAGTCCTTTCAGATTAGTTTGCATGTGACATTTTTACATACATTTAGTCTATACCTCGGAAAAATGCGATTAAAAACACTACAATTTATTGAATTCTGTCTAATTTTACATGACTAAAATGTTCTATCTCTTCCGTTTATTATTTCGTTGGGAAGAGATAGCATATACCTAAAATAAGTTTAGTTAGCGTGCATGGGAATTGCCACCACTGTCGAATGTATTGAAATAACTAGTCCGCCATCTTGGGTGTTCCGCTGTATTCGATTTAGAATGACGTCACACAGCTTTAATATACAATAAATACACACATTGCAAGTTAAATAAGAGTAACTTAACTTTAACTTAAATAAGACCAACGTAAAAAACAACCTAATTTCATTTACAACAAAGTAGCAAGCAAATAGTACAGAAATATTTCATTAAATGGTGTCCCAATAGATCCTAATACGGAGTATTGATTAGTTCGTACTAAATGCATGTATTAAACTTTCAAAGTAAATATAAGGAAAATGTAAATTTCGATCTGGCAACCCCAGAACGTTAAGGCACACTTAGACGCGCCGCCCGCGCATATGTTAATGCTCCATTAAGATTATACTAATTGAAAGCCAATAAATACAACGGCTATGAATATTAATTTTATTTGAGTTTGCGTGGCAAGTTTCAAGACCGGGCTATAGATGTTCGCGTGCAAAACTACTGCTCCTATGAATATTTCATCACGTCCAATTGATATACTACGTGTACTTCATTATAATTGTGATATACATATTAAGCATTGATCTAGGTCCATGAATTACTTTTTAAACAAACGTTTTTAAGCTAATGCGTCTAACAAAGTAGTATCTTTCACTCAAAAAAGAATGAACAGATAGTCAAGAAAATTTACTACAATATAGCTTAGGTACATCAGAATAACATATAAGTTACATTTTAACCGACTACTATAAGATTGTAATACCCCGTTGTAATATTACACGATAAGTGTTATGAGTCGGAAAAAACTTTTTTGAATACTATTAAGATAACAGTTAATATCACGAGAAAACCCGGATTTGTATGCACGAATTTGAACTAATCAAGAATTGGGCTTTGTACCTCTTTTCGGTTGCAGACTTCAGATGTGGTAAACGTCAAAATTGGCGCCCTAGATTAGGTAGTCGACCCTGATGTCTATACAAATAAATAAAATTGGAGTGTCCGTATGTACCTAATATTAAAATAACAGTTTTTTTATAAATGCATATGTTATGTTAATAAGGTGCATATACCAAAACAACAATTTTTAGAATTTTGTTTGTCTGTTTGTATCCTCTAATCTCTGAAATGATTTTGACGGGACTTTCAGTGGTAGACAGCTAATGCTGAAAGGAACGCCTTAGGCTACTTTTATTTTCGAATTTTATATTAATGTATAAAATAAAATAATTAAATAAAAACGCAGACGAAGTCGCGGACATATCTAGTCTGATATAAAATGGGACAAAGCTAAGATGAAAAACAAAATGTCACTCGTAGTTGCTCTAAATAATAGACTTATACTATTATAATAATAGTGTTTATTATATCAATATTATTTCTAATTTCAAGTTTAAGTAAACTCAATTCGGATAATTATACTTTAGTTTCGGCGGTTCCAATTTGATATTGTTTTGCACAAATTATTAAATTACCATATTTCTGATTCAATTAACTTTTCCCGTTTAACCTAGATTAAAACGTTCTTCTATTTAAATAAAAATTAATTACTATTTCTCTTGGTCACGCAATTACTTGCGAACTATTTTCTTTACTAGAGTCTTGCAACGACTCGCCCGGATTGGTACTACCGACTTACTTATTCCTGCCATAATAGCGGCAGAATTATTGTCGTGTTCTGGTTTGGAGTGTAGGGTAGCCGTTAAACTTACTCACGCAAGAGGCTTACAATCCCAACCTCAGATTGGCAACTCGCCATTTCCACCTTTGGTGTCCATAGGCGACGTGTATTTCTTACCATCAGGAAATCCGTCTGCTTGTTTGCCTTCCAATATCATAAAAAAAAAATCCTGTCATCCTCTTCCTCATCCGCATCCTCTAAACTTGCGCGTGAAAATTTCTCTTCCTTTTCCTCTTCCTCATAATCATTTCCTCAACAACACTAATCTGTTATAACATAAACACAATATGTAAGAATAATTAATGTAGAATTGACACTTGATACTCTCTGCCTACCTTGCAAAGAACCTGGCGTAAAGATATACGTATGTATGTACCTAATAAATATGGTTAGGAAAAGAAAACATGGATCTTTTTGTAATTAGAAAATCATTTGTGTACAAAGTATTCTAAGGTTTTTTAAGTATAGTAGTATGTAGTGTTTTTTTTAAAATCGTTACGCTTATTTTCCCGAATACATAGGCCAAGAAAAAAATATTTATCCACCTACGGTTAGTAGACGATATTTATAGGTTCCATTATGTGGTAGGTGGTAAGTACGTCGTTTTACGGGTACAAATACAATCTCGGGCATTGTATGTTTTGCCCCCCTTTAAGGCTCACTTTTAAGGGGGTGGAACAGTGAAGGTAATTAAGTAAAAAGGTAACTTCAATGCTCGGACATAACCACGGGTAATTGTGGAAAATATTTGACGCTTGCAAATATGTGAGGAAACATCCAACGTTAGTTTCTACATGTGTAAATACGTAAGCAGAGAGACAGTTGACATGCTAGGTGTGTCTCAAATGGGAGGGCTGGCTTTAAATTTACGAGGTAATATAACTACGATCAATATACATTGCGTGCTAACAAAACAAACCACGCTCATTATATGTAGTAAAAGTGCAATGAATATTGAATAAAGTGGCCACCTGACATAAAATTGTAAGGTATACCTTCAATTTTATACCATCTGTCAGAGAGAGATATTATTGAGTTAAGTTTTATTGAGGAACCCAAATAAAGACTACTGATATCGAATGATTTTTAAAACAATTAAACTATAACTTACTCTAACTATTATTCCTGTTTATTACACAATATTAATATGTTAAATGGAAGATAGTCAAAACAATAATTTGATATCTTCACGCTAGATCCCTTGCGATGTAGGCAGAGCGTTACTACTTGTCCAATTTCCGTTCCATACTTCATTAGCTGTCTGCCAGTGAAAACCCCATAAAAATCGGTCCAGTTGTTTCAGAGATTAGCGGGTACAAACAGACGGACAGACAAAAATCTAAAAAATATTTCATCCGTCAAATAAATAAATATAACAAAAATTAATTAAATAATTTAATACTTTTATTTTCCAGCGAACGTAACCTACAGACAAACGGAGTTCTCACATGTGGCCATCTTGAATATATATGACGTTTCTCTGGCCGATGAGGGATATTACACATGTGTGGGGTATAAAGATGATTCAGTTTATTACAACGAAACAATTCATATTACTGTTGCAGGTGAGGTTAATGTATTTAAATTGATATGTTCCAAGCAGTTCACTGGATAAATAAATAAATATTACACGACAAATTACACAAATTGATCTAACCCCAAAGTAAGCAAATTACCTACTTGTATTTTTGCTGTTAATCTTCCATAACGAAATAAAACAGAGGAGATTCTTATTTACTGCCCGAGGGAATTTCCGACCACAGTACCTACTATCTTACTTCTTATACTTAACTTTAAAAATAACAATATAAATTAGCAAATTAAAATTAAAAATACATTCTAGTCTTTGCATTTCATATTTTACGAATAAACAGATAGATACGTGGCGGTGTCTACTGAGTGATTTTGTAGATATTTTTTTTATGTTCTACGCTTTTGTGGAATCAATTAACGGCGGCGATGTTCCCAAAGCAGTACGATTTAATTATCTTCAAAAAAGAGCGTACTTATTTCTTAAAGGTCGACAACGCTATTGTGATACCTTGTTGTTGCGGTTATTCGTTGGCAGCGGTAACTTACCATCATCATTGGACCGCCTCGTTGTCCGAGTGGCTAGCATACACGCCTAACCGCATCGACTAACCGCGAGGCTCGGGTTCGATCCCCGATGAACGACAGGCATTTGCGTGATGAACATAGATGTTTGTATTTTCGGGCCTGGGTGTTTATTAAATGTATCCTGGTATTTATTTAAGTATTTCTATGTATTAATATCGTTGTCTAACACCTATAACACAAGCATATACCTCACTTTTACTGTTTTATAATAAATATATTTTTTGTTAAACTTAGTTAAGTGATTCTATAATTATTACATTTCATGTGTAATATGTCTAGAATTGTATTTTTGTTAAAATTTTAGCAAGTCAGCTGCCAGCCATTTTGGTACCAGAAAAGGATAGTGACATAGAAGTAAATCCTTATCAGCAATGTAGATTTACTTGCCAAGCCAACGGTGTCCCGAGGCCAAGTATTACGTGGTTTAAGGTGAGATTTTTTTATAGTTTACACCAGTCCCTACACCCCTAGGGCAGTAAATAAAGTCTCTAATCCAAGGTAATCTGAGGTTAACTTTTTTACTGCCCGTGGTGTGCATAATATTTATCGGCTCGATCGAGTCGAAAAATAAGAATTTCATTAAGCGCAGTGGGAGGAAAATGGATACTTTTCTTCACGTATTCATACATACATACATACACACACACATACATATATACATATATAAATATCTTCATGACAGGACACATGCGGGATGGGCAGAGAGTATCGAGTGCCAAGTGTTACAATTCCTACATACTTACCCAGTCTTCACATTAGTTAGTTTCTGTATATAAATGCGCCGGTTTCGAAGACTTGACACCACCCTCAGAAAACACACAAACAATTTGGCCATGAAATATCAACTAAGATCTCCACGGGTAACTATAGCCATCTACACAGCGATTTTTACAGTTTTTTTATTACAAAAAAACAATATTTCAGGAGAATTCACAATCTTTAATGCGTGATTCGATATCAAACATCGAAATATGTTCACAAAAAATTTCTTCCATTATATAAATTACAGCACTAAACCGTCGCGTCAGTTTAATTAATTACCACGTTAGTTGGTATTTTTAACGAAATCATTTTTATTACTAGAAAAATACGTTTTTGGCTCGTTGCCTATAAAAACAATATATTATAATTTTAATATTAGATCGCTTGTCTTCGTCTTGAGTAGGGACCATTATTTTTATTCAAATAATTCGCTACTCTTTTTTATACTCGTTAGTTTCAACTGTCGCAGTGTCTGTCTTTAATCTTATCACTTTACTTTTTAACATAATTTCCTTTTTTAATACTTTTTGATATATCTTAAATATAGACTTCTTAAACTAATAAACTTTAGGATATAAAAGGAAATCGCAATACTTTTTCTCTTTTTTATTTGTACCCACATCTCTTGTTGTTTTTTTATGATAAGTTTGTTTTGAATGATTTTTTTATGACTTGTAAGATGTGTAAGGTTTCCTTAGCTACAAAAGAAAATGTTGAGATTGAATTTTTATTAGTTATTTTTTACACAATATTGAGTTGTTGAGTCTCTCGTGGACCTCTGGGGTTTCACCTTGGGAATCACCGGACTAAACGAAAGGTTTCAGTCATCATCACCAAACGGATAAAATAAAATATATCAAAATTATTATCTTTATTCAAGAGCGACATAAATATGAACGTTACTTAACAGGGACGTGCTCGTTATACTGAATGACTACTTTTTGTCAACGTCGCAATGTTTTTATCTATGTTTTATTTGTGTAATATTACCATTATATCATTTGTATTACACTTTTATTCATATTTACATGAAAAAGTGTAATAAGGCTAATTATTATGTATATGCCTCTGTGGTGTAACGGTACGGTAAAAGTTTTTCAAATTATTTTGAGTAAACATTACATTGTCCGGGATAAGAATGTGCTTGAAGTGGTGATAGGCTTGTCACCTATCACATCATGGGCTCTAGTACATCGACTAATCGTGGGTCTTTCTATTAATCTACTGGACTTACAAGTCGTGAATATACTAGCACATCTCTGCCTACACCTTCGGGGGTAATAGGGGTGAAGGTACTTATTTTATTATGTATATGCGAAAGTGGATGGTTGTATCTGAGGAGACCTAAATTGCCATTCCACGACTCAATTGCTCGGATATTGTCTGAGGGTGGTGTCAAGAGTCTCCGTAACCGGCGTGTATGCATGAAGAGAGTGATGAATGTGGAGGAAGCTCGGCAGGCGTGAAGATATGTGTGTATGAGTTTATACAAATACATAATATATACATTGGGCAATATATTAAATATGTATGTACGTGTTTAAACAACTACTTAATAGATATACTTGACACCACCCTCGAATAACACGAGTCGTGGAAGTCAACCTAGTTCTCTCAGATACCATACATAAAATACTGATTTTAAATGAAAATTATTAGACTTTAAACAAGTTTTATGGAAGTTACCTAACGTTTTGAAAGCTATCCAACCAAACAATATTAAGGGTTACCAGGGACTTTAGCTAAAATCCTAAATCTTGTTTAATATTTAATATATTAGCCTTTGGAGAGTCGTAAAACTTTCAAGTATTAAATTACGCAAATGTCATAAAATCTGTAGGTCTATCGATGAAATATATAAGAAAACTGGCAAGTTGAAACTTAAGTTATCTTTGAAAAGTATTTTATTATCTTTAACACTTTAAATGTTTTCGTATTATTTTATTAATTGTTAAAATACTTAATGATTAGTGTTCGCAATGCAAATTGCTTCAGAAATAAATAATTTCAATTAATATGAAGTATTACAAACATTTTTAGCTCTAGATAAATTTTTTGGGTGTACTGTAATAAAAAATGAAACTGTGGATCTAAGCCAATAACAACTAAATAGACACTTTAGCAAGCCAAAGAGTTAATATTACTTAATTCTATGGTCCAGCATAGTCAGTATCCGAATTTGATGCACTAGGTCCCAGGTTCTATTCTAGGGTAGAGTAACATGTTCTATGAGTTTTTTCCAGTTTATCTAAAAAAAATGTTTTATATGCATAAGTATATACCAGTGCTTAACCCTTAAGAGATATTGAACCGATATTTTTTTAAGTAATAGAAAATACTCCTATCTAGAACGCCTCTATGGTCGAATGGAGTTGGTGTCCGAAGTAGACGCACGAGGTCCCGGGGTCGATTAATGGATAGGGCAGTTTGTGCCCGATATGGTGACGGACTTGCCACATGTCACATCATGAGACCTAATATCGTTAGTTAGTTAGTACCTCTGCCTACCCTTTTGGAGATATGCGCATGATATATAGTGTATAATTTTGTTAACAGGATGGAGAAATATTAGAAAACAGCAGCACTATTGATATAATTACGGAATATCTGGATGATTATACCACACTGAACTCGACAGTTGATATAAAACAGGCGTTGGAGGAAAATAAGGGGAAGTACGAATGTGTTGCTACGAGCAGAGGTGTCACACAAAGGAGACAATACAATCTAAAGCTAAATGGTAGGAATAAAATATTGATAAAATATGATATTCTATTCAAATTATAGAAGACCTTTACTTTTTTTGGTTTCGTATCCAAGAAGTAAATATTAAAACCTTCTTACTAGGAATCCGTTCTCCGTCTGTCTATCTAAAGCGACAGCTAGACAGTTGAAAATTTCACAAATGATGTATTCAGCTGCCACTATAAGAAATAAATAAACAGAATAAAATAAATAAAGGGAGCTCCCGTACAACAAACGTGATATTTTTGCCGTTTTTATATAATATAATTTTAAGGAACCCGACACGCACTTGGCTATTTTTTTAAGAATGTGTTTTTTAACAATTCAAACATAAGTCACAGGCAGTCACAGGCGATGTAATTTTTTTTTAGGTTAACAAAAAAAAAACGTGCAAAAAAAAGACTACGGTGGTATTTTTTTTGGCAACTAACGAGTGGGAAAACTTGTTCTTATGAATCGAATCAGTGATCTCATTTGTCAAAATCTTTTCTTTATCTTTAATCTTGACGAGTTTCTGGTTTATTGTAGCAATGTTTTTACTTGATCTAACAATGTTTTGGCTGTAAATCTTGAGTATGAGACTCAAGACAACCCATAGAGTGTTAGATCTGATATTTCTTAATATGTGAAGTTAATAATTGACTATTCTGATTCCAGAGAAGGCAGCAAACACATCAGTATATCTCAGCATAATAGGTGCCATAGTAATCGTAGCAATATTCCTAATAATGTATCTAATGTGGAAAGTACGGAAAGAGAAACAGTTTAGAAAGGAGTTGGCTGCAGCTGGATTACTCTATTTTAAAGAAGGAGTTACTAGATCTATTAACCCAGAACTAGGCATAGATGAACAAGCGGAGCTATTACCTTATGATGAAAGATTTGAGTTTCCACCAGAAAAACTTGTTTTAGGTAAGGATATATCACCTATAATAATTAAAAAAATAATGTGTTTTAAAACAGTCATGCTTTATGAATAGGTATTAGAAATGTTATCTGCTTGCTAAGATGTATGTAGGTTAAAACCGGGAACTTATTCCTCCGCCGTCCGTCTATCTGTTCATTTGTTTGTCACCAAAATATCTTTGATAGCTAGACAGTTAAAATGTTCACAGATACTGAAATTAAGAATAAAATAAATATACGGGCTCCCGTACAGTAAATGACCTAACCCAACCAATAGATGTCGCTATCCATAATTAGATCGCAGTAAAGACGACGAGTGACTCGATATATTCTCAGAATATTTTGTTACATACTCACTTCAAAATTGAAATTAAACAATTGTAGCGAACTTGTACGTGTAAAAGTCATATTTTTTGCTGTTTTTATATAAAATAGATTCGGTATTGTTGTGCAAGAATTCGACTTGCACTTAGCCCTTTTAATATTACGTTTAAGTATATTTAATTTTATTGTGAACATTATCTGCAAACCTTTTGAGATAATAAAATAGTGTCACGAGGTGTCAATTACCTATAGGTGTGTCTAAATAATGTGGAGTGTGATCTTAATAATACAATGTTTATTTAAAAAATTGCACGTGCTTCTGAGTAATAAATTAAATAACAGGCTTGACTAATGAGTTTATCTAACTTAAGTACATTTTCCGAGTGCTCTTACGGTAAGGAAACATCTGTCATCATAGGACCTAATATCGTCGTCTAATCGTGGTAAAGTGTATCTATACCTCAGCCTACCCTTACGGTGATATGAGCGTAACGACAGTAACGTGTTTTGTTGCCTACATACGTGTCCCTCTGATTTATAAAATAAAACAGGTAAATAAATAACTTCACGCTAATATCCTGAAAGGTATATAGAGGTACATACTTATGCACTTACAATTAGTTGACAATATTATATTCCATGATGTGACAGATAATACTAAGCTCATGTTATAATAGCGGCAGTGCTCGCCATTGTCGTGTTCTGGTCTGGAGGGTAGAGTAGCCGGTAGACTTACTCACGCAAGAGGCTTACCATCCTAGCCTCAGGTTGGCAACGTACCATTTCCATCTTTGGTGTCTATAGGCGACGTGTATTTCTTACCATCGCATCAGTCCAAATTTAAGTTTTTTTACAATACTAGTTGCCTCAGCGAATTTCGTACCAAATGCATTGGTGATGTATGAATATAACTAATATATAATTTTTTGTAAGAAAATACTCACTTTTAATTTTAATTTTATATCTGAACGACTATTAAATTAAATTGATTTTTGAACGACAAAATAAACATCTAATGTTTGATAGGGTCAAAGAACAGTTTCAAATCAAAAACAAAATTGTTATTTTTAGTATTTATTTTACTCACCTTTTAAACTCTGGACTTCCACAAATAATTCAAAACCAAAATTTGCCGAATCGGTTCATCCTTTTTCGAGTTTTAGAGATATTAACAAACCGCCATTGATTTATATGTAATAGATAACAATGCGCTTAATGAATAATATAGAAAACCATCGAACGATTCTTTTCACAATATAAGACAATCAACTCTATACACTGTAATATACTTTACTACGAAAATAGTTAAATCTGCTCAATATAAGTAGAGTGAACAGTAGTTGACGCGTGACGGTCCCCTGTGGTAGGCAAGCAGCTGGGTGCGGGCGCGTTCGGCGTCGTGTATAAGGCGGACGCACGGGGCATCGTGCACGCCGAGCAGACCACCTGCGTCGCCGTCAAGATGGTCAAGAAGACCGCCGACAACATGTACATCAAGGCCCTCGCCTCCGAGCTCAAGATCATGGTGCACCTCGGGAAACACGTCAACATCGTCAACCTTCTTGGTGCTTGTACGAAGAACGTAGGGAAACGTAAGTGATTTTAATTTGTTTAAATTTTCACAGCGTGACCTAGTGGTGCACTTCGGACTTTCATTTCGATAATCCATGTCGAACCCCGCTATTCACCAATGAGCTCTTTTAACTTCATCGAGAAGAAACCTGAGATTTGTGCCCGATATGGCGTCGGACTTGCCACCTATTGATGTTGATGATGATATCATGGGACCTAATATTGTCGGCTAATCGTGTCTGTATAATTCTTGCGTGACGATATTTTTATTTTTTTGCCAGCCATCATCATTATCCTAACATATTTATCAATAGTAGGTATACCGTGACCGGTATTACTTTTGTCTAATACTGTTATAAAATTAGTGCACATCATATTCAAATCAAAAAAAGAAAATCTTTATTGCAATATTCCATGAATTATATTGTCTCCATATTCCATAATTTATATTGTAAATAAGTAAATGTTGTCACTTCAATATTGCCGAGCATAGGTATCTCACCTATGCACCCATGATTAGCCAATTATATTAGGTCCATGATGTGACAAATGACAAGACAAGTCCGTTGTGATATCGAGTACAAATCCAATCACGTGTAACGTTATGTTTTTAAAATAAACTGAAAAACTAGACAACTGAAAGAATAAGATTTCCTACCCGGGAATTAACCCGGGACCAACTACGCTCGTCCACAAAGAAGATAATTTTTAGTATATATATTTGTTCTAAAAAATACTTCTGACAAAAAGTGTTAACAATTTTGATTATAAAATAACACTACGCAGACGAAGTTAATAAAAGAACTAATCATTTTATAGACAACCTTGGCTCAAAATCACGGACACAATAAAATTGGTCAGTAAAAGACGGATGGAAGACGATCGAGTTTTATGAGGAAATAATAACTCATAAACTGGGAACGATAAATCTGTGTAAGGGTTTTGTTAGTAGCGTAAATGTTTATTGTCATAAATTTCAGCGAAACGGCCAGCCCTATTAAACGCCTGTACTACTTTCCTTCACACTGTAACAAAGCGATGACATCATGTTTGTTTTGGGAAGAAAACACACGTCCGACCTGTAGCTTGAACGATTTCACAAAATTATCGTTGCATTTGATTTGAGTTATAATCACCTAATTATTAGTAAAATACGGAAACTTTACCCATTTGATCTGATACTATACACTCATAAACATCTTCACGCTAAGTCCTTTGTGGCATAGGCGGATTATAGAGTGTCAAGTGTCACGATAATACATATTTACTTAGCTTTCTACACATTCATTATTCTCTTCATAAAAACACGGCGGTTTCGAATACTGTTTTGTCCTGATAATATAATTTTGAATGACATTACACGGCTGAAAGGGAGTCAATTTAAAAATTAGTTACTTCCACAAATTAGGAAGGTACAGTTGGTTGCGAAATAAAACTCCTATTAGGGGTGCCATTCAGACATTGTGTTCTGAGTTTTTTTATAACAGATAGCTTAGCGTAGTGATCCTCAACTTACCTGATGGAAAGTGAAGAAGGGGTCAATGGTGGAAGCATGCTAACCTAATAGATACCTAATACTAAAACTATCATGTTGTATTTAAAAATTAAAAAAAAACAATTATTGCAGAACCAAAGTCAGTAGAAGGGTCAGGAGGGATCACCTATAATTACAATTACTTATGTGGTTACTTTTTGAAAAAAGACTTTTGACGTGCAACCACAACTGCGGTCCGATATTGTTCCAAATAGAAATATTAGTCTTTAAGACTAATCGTCTATATTTTTATATTTATATATAAATCACTTGTTTTGCTTTATAAAGATTATATACTTAATATTGATTTCCTCTCTGTTTTTATTATATAGCTATGTTATATCTACATAAACAGAACTGAATTCCACGTTTGTTTACCTATATGTTAATTTTAAACAACCCTATGGCGTTTGTCGCCTCTGTTGTCGAATGTAGTCCGTCTCCGACTTTGATGCACAATGTACTCCCGGGGTCGATTAATAGTGCCTGACTTGGCGACGGACTTTCCCCATATCACTTCATAGGACCTAACACCGTCGACAAATCGTGAGTGCATATAGCACGCTTAAAATTAAAGTGACCAAATTAGTAATAATAATAATAGTAGTAATTAGAGGTAATTGTAAAATTTCAGGTGAACTGATTGTGATCGTAGAATACTGTATGTTCGGAAATATCCACAACTACATGCAGAAACATCGAGAGGTGTTCATAGACCAACTGACGGATAATAAGGAGAAGAACCTTGGGAGGGTCAACAAAGCATTTTCCTGCAGTAGCGGCAGTACCGGGTTAGTGGCGACATCTTTTACTTTTATAGTATTAGTACCAGGTTGATCGAACTTTGCCCGGTGTTTTTTTTAGTACGTCATGTTTTTTGGAATAATATTTACTTATAACTATGTACATTAGTTACTGATGAAATATGAATAATATAAAAAAAAATCAAAGAATCCATCTTGATTTCACGACTGAGCAATTCTAAATTCGTAAAATTGATAGAATCAGGCGATAATTTGCATAAATCCATATTTAAACACTAACCGCCTCGTTGGTTGAGGGCATATACGTCTAATTAAAAACACTAATATTTTTTCACATATCGCAAATGATTGAAAATTATTTTTAATTAACCGACCGCTTTGTCACGGAATTATCAGGGCTTAAAGTTAAATTATAGTTAGTTAAAGTATACTTTTAGCACTGATGTTACTGTACATAGCGAAATCGATCTGCTATTTGAAATTTGAAAAATATTATTTAATTATAATTTATATGTAAACAAGTACAAAAGTTTATTTAATTTAAAATATGAATTCTTGGCAAGTGCCAACGATAAAAATATGGCATATTTCGATGATATTGAACCAAAAAGAGCATGAGAATCAATTAACATTCCATAGAAGAATTTTTTTTTAAGTATTACGTAACACAAATCTTGAAGATATTTAACCCCCCTCACTTCTGTGTACCGTGCCGTAACGTTTTTATGCACCCCTACTCCCCCTCTATGTTCAGCTATGTTCCACAAAGTACCGCGAAGTCTATAACACGTTGTTCGAACCCTCCCCCCCCTTGATCCGGTAACGCATGGTAACGTGTTACAAGATGCCCTCCACCTAACTAGCGTTTCCTAATACTTGACCGCTCCCTTACCTACTGCAACGTTAAATATTTTTTATGTATTCCAGCATGCATTCGGATTATTTTGGTTCGAACCACACTCAAGAAACGGACCACACATTTGTCAATACTGTCAACACGAACCGATCTACTCGAAAAGGTATGATATCTATTGACACACTACAAGACAACGTAGAGATCCATAATAAAAAAATATTTTATTAAGAAGCCTGTTCTGAGAGAATTTATTACAAATGCCGAAAAAATTCTAAAGAAACATTGCTTAAAAAAGATAATTAAAATTAAGTACTCCTTATAATAATCCAAATTGTTCAATGTTTTGTCCTGTGCCAACTATTATTAATGTCTTAGAAGCCGTGTTAAAGACAATGGAAAATTTTCAAGATGAGTTTAAAGGTACAGAGGTGATCATGAAATACATTTTTGACTATATTTATGTGAAAAAGGCAACCTTGAAGTAAAATGTATAATAAATAATAATCATAGCCATTAAAATGTTAAATGAGCTTTGTATTTTTTTAGAGGACGCAATTTTATTTTTGGGACATGTGGGGAATTTTCACAAAAACAATTTGAACTTCAGACCAATCTTGTAAATGATATTTTGAGGAAAATTTTTAACTGTATTCTTTTTAATTTCATTAATTTAAAACGCTGTTACTAAAAATGTTCTTTCTTCGTTCGTTAAAAAATGCAAAGCTCATTTAACATTTCGATGGAATATCAATGTATTTCAAAATTTTTTTTATCTTATTTCACGCGTTTCAAGTGGTGGAATTCGTAAAAGGTACACGGATATTATGTTACACTTTGATACACCTGAACCTTACCTTAGCCATTACCTTATGCATATATATAAATTTTAATCCTCAAAATTATTGATAAGCTAACAAGCGCCCCTAATCAACCTTGAAAAAATAAAAAAGCTTGTTTCCTTCAAGGGGCTTATTATGACGATGGTACACACCCTTGATGGTAAGAGACAACCGTGAAGTATATACGTCATAGATAAATGGCCGGGATAATGAGCCTAATGTGCACTTCCCCGGCTACCCTACCCTCTGGACCAGAATATGACGATGTCGTTATTGCGACTCAAATAGGTAGGACGGTGGATCCCTACTGGATGAATTATATTTAATGTATTAATTCGTTTTAGGTAATACTAGCTATCACGGTGAGTTTAGCACTACTCTCATTACCGTGTCATGTGACGTTTTTGTCATCATTTTCTAAAAGTTTTATTAAAATTGGTACAGAAATAAGAAATAAAAATTGCATTCATAATTGAGTTATAGTAATATAATCATGCTTTTTATCTACTATAATAGACAAACTAATACTGACACTGTCGTGTTTTGAAGGGATTTTCAAAATATACAAAATATAGATATATATACATATATATATATATATATATATATATATATATATACGAAATAGATATAAGTATAGAGATATTTAGGTATTAACGTTGAGAGAGCATTGTTTTTTAGTAATATGTTAAGTTTTGTTAAATAATATAAAAGAAAACTACATATAATATTGTTTTAATTTATAGTTAAACTAGCTGTGCCCGCGACTTCATCCCCTTTAATTTATTTTATACAAGTCCAAAATAAAACTCTAAAATAAAAGTAGCCTAAACCGTCCTTTATTACATTAGCTCTCTGCCAGTGAAAGTCCCGTCAAAATCGATCCAGTCCAGGCCCAATCAGGTACCAACAGACAGACTAACAGCCCGACCACAGGGTAGCGGCGCACCTACAACATCTATGGTGTCTATAGGCCACGGTTGTCTCTTACCCTCAGGAGACCAGTGTGCTGTCTTATACCATAAAAAATTGTAAATTTCCAGTATCGGACACAGGATACGTCCAACCAGAATGGCGATCCAACTACGAGAGTGACTACAGCTACGACGGCAGAACTCCGCGGCCGCTCACTTCTCGGGATCTGTTGGCTTGGGCCTTCCAAATCGCGAGAGGGATGGAATATTTGGCCAGCAGGAAGGTAACTCCTTCAATAGACTCAACCAACAACTAGATAGTAAAAACTACCTTCACGCTTGTTATCCCCTAAAGAGTTAGGCAAAGGTGTGCTAGCATATCCACGACTCGTAAGTCCAGTAGATATACGAGAACATCCCAGATTAGCCAAGATACTAGGACACATGATGTGATTGGTGGTAAGATTATCGCCACTTTGGTCGCATCTAATCCCAGGCAATGTAATGTTTACTCAGAATAATCTGAAAAATATTTTTAAGAAAAGTTACCCGACCTGGATATTAAACCCGGTACCTTAACAGACGACAGCCGCACCGTTACACCACAGAGGCGATGTTAATCAGGAAAAAGGAGGCAATAAGGAATATGCATGTGTTTTTTTTATTTTTTTAAACAATACTTCAAGTAATTATATAACTGAAAAAAATATATAACACTTTCAAAATAGAGATAAATAAGC
>DVZL01001183.1:0-18720 GCA_018236625.1 Lasaia peninsularis
CCATCATGGGCCATAGTACCTTAGTAGTAGTTTTTTTTATAAAAAACGATATGTACATTCTTGCATTTTACTTGTAATTTTAAATTTACTATTAAAAAATAATATGTTTTTCATTTAAACTATGAAAATGTGAAAGTTTCACCAACGCCAACAAATATATAAAGATATAGAATATCCCCTCCAAATGTCAATGGCATTGTCATGTGTGAAAGATATATTGAAAACTATGACTACCACATAGATTGTATGTGTGTTCAAAATTCAAATCAAAATACAAGTTTAATCAAATGACACCCTCAAGATATAATTTTTATTGTTTTGAATGCCAACATTTTGATCATATATTTCCTATATACCTAAATAAATATAAATGACAATACTTGGGCTTTGTAGCAATATTGTGATAGATGTTTATAAATAGCTAGTCATGTTGCATTTTTCATATTAATTTAATCTATTCTTGTAATATATTTAAGTATAAATATCTATTTAAACTTATGTTGATAATTATTAAAATTTGCCATTGCAGTCCAGGACAAAATCTGGCAAATCGTAATGAAAGTGTGTTTGTTATAATTAATAGATATCTACTGTAAATCTAAACTCACATGTATGAAGAAAGGGTTAAAAGATACTAAACCAAGCTAATCTTCAGGCATAGTTGGCAAAAATTGTCGCTTTAAAACAATATGATTTTTACCATTGTCTACTCGGATCATGATTCATTCACTTCTGTGGTCTAGTGGACTTCTATTTCTGTCGTCCAGACTCCAGGTTTTAACCCCTCAATGTACCATGAGTTATTCTAACTTAAATACCTACATTTTTAGTATAAGGTAAAGGAAAACATCGTAAGGAAACCCAGAAATTGTGTCCTTGCAACCTGTCACATCATGGGACCCAATATCGTCGGCTAACTGTGGGTACATATATACCTTTGCCTACCCTTTCGGGGATATGGGCGTGACGATATTTATTTATCTATACACTTTCATATCCTTTAAGTAAGATCAATTTGTTTAACCTGACCAGATATTAATGTTTATATGTATAGATTAAAATAGTCTCATTAAGACATTGTATTAAAGATCCTGACATAGTATTACTCAGCACCCTGTAATAGAATATCACCAATTTATATTACTTACTATGTCTAGTGGTGTTTATCATAAATTTTCATGTGTGTAAATCAAAGAAATGTAAAATAAAATGTGCTTTATACATATCTAAGTTTTATTTATAATATCACAGTTGGTAATTAGATAAAGTTATAGATATAATAAATATATCATTTAAAATGATATTACAGTAAGTTGTCACCATCACTCCTTTCGCATTTGCATTATTGTGCTGTTTTTATTAAGCTGTTTAACTTAAAAATGGATAAGCATACAATACTGTTTTAAACAAGCATTCATACACAAACATCATTGTTCCATTAAATCCACATAATACCAAAGTGTAGAAGTTTAGGCTTTCAGGATTTCTTTGTCCTTATTTTTAGGACATATTTCTTCAGCCTCTGCCTTTAAGCTATCCTGAAAAAAAAAGTTAAATTTAATTTACTTTAGAATGAAATATGTCCAATGATTTCCAGATCACCTATGTTTATAAAATATGTCTCTCCATCTGCCGAGTGGGTTATTGCCATCATGATCACACTGGTTAAGTGCTGTACAGTATTTTGTCTGGGTCAGGATTTACCACCTTAGATAAAGTGTCCTAGGTATAGGCCCTAGTATAAGAACAGTGTCATGTTCCCATTCAGTAAGTAGGTAAGTAACTGGCTGATTAGGCAACACAGTGACATATTTATAACATGTATTGCATCTCTAGGACATATTGTCTTTTACCATCAGTACAACCATATTCATTGCTTAGTATGTTTTCTTATAAAAGAAAATAGACAACTGCCCAGTGAATTTAAATTAATTAAAAACTGTAATATTTCAAAGATCAACACCGATAATTTACTTATTTATTTTTAAATTCCTAATAATTTATTAACTTACCAAGTCATAAATAACCTTTACAACTAGTGAACAGCTTGGACATGTGGCAACTTCTTCACCTGCTAATAACTCGTCCTGTAAACAACAGATTAGTTCTTAATAATCGATTGATAACAGTAGGCATTAAGGTTTGACACAAAAACTTAACTTTTAATTTTTTTTACAGGCATAAAATTATTTTATGGATCAAACTATTTAATTTACTTTAATATATATTTCTTAACAGGTTTCTATGAGAGAACTGCATATTTTATGCGTTCGTATCCGCAGAATACGTATAAACTTGATAAGACAGTCATCCTTTTATTTTTAATATGTATTTATACTTACTTTACTTATTTGAAATCTATCTCCGCATGGACAAGGATAATAATACATTTCTTCCTCATCATCGTATTCGAAATCTTCAATTTCTATTTCATCGTGAAATATCGTCATGTTGAAGCCTAATTGCGGTACAATGAGTTAGGTTATCACATAATAAATTTTCAATGTTTCATTGGTATAAACTAACCATGAATTATCTTAATAAACATGAAAATAGAAATTCTGCTTTAACCTCAAATTTTACAATACCTACTGTTAGTGTTAATGATTGACATTTGTCAATTGTCATTGTCAATCATTAGCAGTATTGCCAACCCCAGCATAGAGCAAAATTGTAAAAGGTATAGCATGAAAAAAATTGTAGTTACCTTCCTATCAATATAAGTCTACATTTTATCTAATTATTATTTCATATTATTAAACGATAGTACTAAATACTATAATACATTCTATGGAGGGAATTCAAAACAAAAAAAATCACGTAATTAATAAATTTTTAATCAAAATAAATGTTATGCTCATAAAATTATTCAAGATACTGAAGTTAGAAATCTACTGTCTGGCTAATGAAAGTTGGAACTAAAAAAAGTGTGGCAAATTTAAGAAATATCTATAGGGCAACTTCTGCTTGGATTATTTAAAACAGTAAAAAATAAATTGAAAATATTTAGGAAAAAAATCCCATATGAAAAGTTAGGTAATAATTCTAGTCTCTACATTCCTTAGCCAGACTATCAGTATTAGATAATATGACTAGATACTAGGTATCTCGTTTTCAATTTCTAAATTTTCTTGATTTTCCATTTGATATATTGTATATTTAAAACATACGTAATAATTTTTTTGAAATAATAATTTGTCACGTTGTAAGAAGTTTATTTCTCAATTTCGTTTTCATAACGTTTATGCTCAAAAATAAGCGTTTTAGCTGCTAGCATATTAAAAAAAGTAGAATTCGAGGCCTAAACTAAAAACTAAACAAAATACTCGAGTTTACCAACCACTATGACCTCAATTTTACAATCTTTTAATTTTTAATCTAGCTTTATATTTATGCAATTCTTAATTCAACATGCTTTCTCATTATACTTTTTGGTATCACTACCATTAATAATTTATCATTATTAAATCAACATCAAGCCGACGTTTGAATGTCGTCGTTTTGACTTATGAATTTTAATTTACAACACTGAATGTCATTTGTCACACGTCATTCACTTCATTTTGTGTAGTAGAATGATCGTGGTGTTCTTACTTGAATTTGTAAAATCAATTTAATTTAAGTGGTGCATTTAGTGAACTAGTGCGTATACAGTTTTTATTAAAATTAGAGTTTTAACTTAAAAAAAATGTTTAGCTGGCTTAAAAAGGAGGGTGAAAAAACGGAAAGTATCGAAAATGTCGTGGAGGGTCTCAAAAGAATTTACAAAACGAAACTTTTGCCGCTCGAATTACACTATCAGTTCCATGACTTCCATTCTCCGCAACTGGAAGATCCTGATTTCGATGCGAAACCGATGATACTCCTCGTTGGCCAGTATTCGACCGGAAAAACAACCTTTATTAAATATCTTTTAGAAAGAGATTTCCCAGGTATTCGAATCGGTCCTGAGCCGACAACAGACAGATTTATAGCAGTTATGTTTGATGAGAAGGAAGGAATGATACCTGGTAATGCGCTCGTTGTTGATCCTAAGAAACAATTTCGACCGCTTAGCAAATTCGGAAACGCCTTCCTCAACAGGTTTCAATGTTCAACAGTGAATTCACCAGTGTTACGTGGTATTTCAATCGTTGATACACCCGGAATTTTGTCTGGAGAGAAGCAGCGAGTAGACAGAGGCTACGATTTCACCGGCGTTTTAGAATGGTTTGCTGAACGCGTCGATCGCATTATACTTCTGTTTGACGCCCACAAATTAGATATCTCTGACGAGTTCAGAAGAAGTATTGAAGCGCTGAGGGGTCACGATGATAAAATACGTATTGTTCTAAATAAAGCGGATATGATTGACCATCAACAGCTAATGCGTGTGTATGGTGCATTGATGTGGTCATTAGGGAAGGTTTTGCAAACACCTGAAGTAGCCCGAGTGTACATTGGTTCATTCTGGGACCAACCTCTACGATATGACGTAAACAGGCGACTCTTTGAGGATGAAGAGCAGGATCTGTTTAGAGACATGCAATCTTTACCCAGAAATGCTGCTCTACGTAAATTAAATGATTTAATAAAAAGGGCACGTCTTGCTAAAGTACATGCATACATAGTTAGTGAGTTAAGGAAAGAAATGCCATCTATGTTTGGTAAAGATGGTAAAAAGAAGGAACTAATAAAGAATCTTGGCCAGGTGTATGACAGGATACAAAGAGAACAACAAATATCACCCGGAGACTTTCCTGATATTAAGAAGATGCAAGAAACATTAGCTAACCATGATTTTACAAAATTCCATCCATTAAAACCTAAACTACTCGAAGTTGTGGACAATATGTTGGCGACAGATATAGCACGACTGATGGATATGATTCCACAAGAAGATGTTAATGTGGTGTCGGAACCTCTAATTAAAGGTGAGTAGTCTTTATTCATTAATTTATTAATACTTTTGCTTATATCCTCTATGATATAATATAAACTAGGGTTATAAATTACTATTTATATGAATTTTTCTAGCCCATATTCTAATTACTTTTGCTAAAGCAACAAATAAAGAGTGCGGTTATTCACTGATTGCTCTATTTTTATCACTTTCTTTTTTGCATTTCAATTGTTGATATATCCTTAAAGTTGAAATTAAGTCATTTAAATAACACCTTTGACTAGATTTAATTTTTAAATTTGGTATCTGGGAGTTGCTGTGTTGTAAGTCCCTGATTAGACAAAAAATATATTTTATTTAACCTTCAAGCTTTATTTGTGCTAATACTTTTTTGCTATGAATAAATTGGAGATGAATACTCGCACTATGAAGATTAGGTAGGGGAAACATCGTGCTCATTTTAGGTCCTATAAGCTATCCACTTTGCAAATAATTTTCCTGTAGTTTGCTCTTTTAAAATAAAAATTAATTAAATTAAAAATTGCAATTAGGTATATAATTTTGTTCACTAAGATATTTATCATGTGATGACAAAAATTGTTTATTAAAATCTTTACAATGTCAAATAATATTGTTGAATAAAAAGGTCCAAACACCCTCATAATAAAAGATAATTTGTAAAGCTTGTTTATCTACATAATTTGATAAAAATGTATGAGGCATACCTATCTAGACATTATTAGTTTGACCCATAGTTTAGGGTGCTCCTGATGCATACTGATATTTATACCTGTTATTTGAATTTATTTATTTTCTGCTACAAAATTAATGAACATCTGTTTGATAATAATAAATCTAAGTTCATTAAAACTTTGATTTCACAAGTCAATTGTCTTGTGGGTGATGATATTTTATGAAATAAGATAGTAACAATTTGATAAATCTGTTTACAGAGAATAAGCCATTATAAACCTGGATGGTTTTGTGTATTCCTTAATATTTTAATTGCTTAGCTATTATATTTTATGTGTCAATTTACTTGACATTACTTTTATAAGACCAGAAATTAGATAGAATGTGGTGTTTTTTATTTAGTAATTCCCTACAGAACATACTTGGAGGCTAGTGTTACTCATATAATAATGTCTCTGCCTTTATGAGCTGCCTGCCCGTTAGTCATGTTGCATCAACAATAGGAAACCAAACTTATTAAACCTATGTTTAGCAGTTGCATACTTGTTGTTCAAATTTGTACAAGAAATAATTGTATATAATTCCTTAGTAACACATGAGGTATCTTTGTGTTAACATTAGATAAAGGCTAGATGCCTATTATCTTTAGATATTGACCTGAATAAAGTTTCTTATCACTGATAACTGTATGAATTACTGTTTGATGTTATTAATTATGAGACATGCCTTATAATTAGCATTGGTGTAAGAATAATCATTTTTGCTTTTATGCTTGAAAAATTTTATATTATTAACATGACCTGGAAATTGTAACTGTTATAAATTGATTATTTAATTCAAAGACCACCAGTTACACATTTTTATCAAAATACTTACGAATGGCTTTAAAGTAACAGGAATCTGTAAATTCTCAAAAAAATCCCAAAAATATATTATATATATATCGAGGGTTGAGTGCTGTAACCCAATAAGTAATAAAAAAAATCAAAAAACGCTTTTTTAGTCCATTTTGTAGCGTTTTTCGCGCTCTTTCCGGTAGTATAATTGAATAAGCTGAATTCGTTGTACAAAGCGAATTACTTAAGGTAATAATCCAATAAACTGCCCATATATAGTTTTGCCTGAAAGACTTAGACACTGTAAAACGAGTTAACTTCCTAAATTTTATTTTTATTAATACTTAAACCATAAAAATATATTTATTTGTATTAAATATTTATAATTTTGAATTATATATCTATCAAGGCTTGGGGTAATAACTATTATTCATGTTTATTGGGTTTAAGCTTTAGTTGAGATAACAAGAAAGCCTACAAAACAATAATTAAAACTAAATATAAATCATCAGATTTTACTATTGAGTAGGCAATATTTCGAAATAAACAGTTAATATGTAATTAAACGGTATTTGCTCACAACGTCAGCCAACTTTCTGTAAATTGATAAAAGTACTATAAATGTCTTATTTGTTTTGAGGTTAAACCCAATAAGTCGTGTAACACATATATTTTTAAAAAAAAATGGATCACTGTAGGAACGTTAAACTGATTTTTTCTGTTAAATGAATCTATATGTTTTAAAAAAAAATATTCATTTTCATGATTTTAATTCAATTAAAAAAGTTATTTGTCCTCAAACCTTTAACTTCGATTATCTTGAAACTAACAATATCACACTTATTGGGTTTGAGCACTCTACCCTCGATATAAGTAGTAATAGTTATAAAGAAAATATTTATTGCATTAAAACAAGATAAAAAGTGAAGGGAAAATTGTAATTGAAATTTTTTAATACCAATACGGTATCAAAAGTTTTGATGAACGTGACTTTATTAATACTACCTTAATCTCCTGTTTATCTATTAATTACTTGACATTTCTTATTTTAACTATAAATTAAATAATTATTATCAATTATTATCTCAAACTATTCTTACTTTAGATAAATACACATAGGTATTTAAAGTATAATTATTGTTTAATTGATATACCTTTACAACTGTTAATAAATAAATATTATCATGGACAACACAATTAGCCAAAAATATTAAGTCTCATGATGTGACAGGTGGCAAGTCCGTCACTATACTGGGCACAAATCCCATAGGTTACCTCTCTATGTACCGTCACTGTAAGAGCACTCAGGAAAATACCAAGTTAGAAAATCTCATTGGTATGTGGAGGGGTTCGAACCAGGAATTACCATACCTGTTGACATGAAATGTGCTATACACCATACCATAGACAGTGGTTTACCCTTTAGATATTGTATCTTAAAAACCTATATTTTATTACTATACACAGCAAAAACTTTAATAAAATAATATGCTGGACACCAAACATTATCGTATTTCAAACAATATTACACTAATAAGCTATGAAAATTTTTGTTTTATGACTTATAGACATTACATAATATTTTTATTTAAAATAGATTATTTTGCCACAAAATTATATAAACATTTGAATTTCAAAAATAAATATTTTAAATAAGTTTTTTTTCACCCAAAGTTTTGATTAAACAAATTAGAATACTTTTTTAAATGACTGATAAAAATTAACATGTGTTTTCTGAAAAAAATATTCATAAGAGCAATTTGTAACTTAGGCCCAAGGACAAGAACAATTTAAGTATTTTAAATAAGTTTATTTCACCCAAAGTTTTCATTAAACAAAGTGTTGCAGAATAGTTAGGAAAGTTACCCACCATTGGATTTTTTATTTTAAAATGACTGATACTAATTAACATATTTTTTCTGCAAAAAAGAGTCCTAAGGTCAATTTGTAACTTAAGCCGAAGGAGACCCTCACCCTCAGGAAGAAATTCAGGGAAATTATATTGTTACAGTTATATTGTAATATATTTTTGAAAATCTGATATAAAAAAGATTAACTATACTGCACACATAGAAAAAATATCTTGCTGTACATTTGACTTGATCAGAACCCTATATGCAACACTAAATCACACTCAACCATTTTATTAAGTTTAATTATTTTTTTTAAAATAATAAAAAGACAAGCCCTCCGAGTTTCTTTCTAAATTGTATTGTTCTTTTATCTTGTTGCTTTACATATAAGTAAACTCAAACAAAACACAACTTCAGCCAAGATACCATTAAAAACTAGTTTTGATTAGGAAATTATTTACGAAGCCTACATTTATCGGCTAAGGAATTTGCTTTAACATTTTAATAAAAGTTAAATTTAATAATAATATATTAGGTTTATCAATATTATATTATTTGATGATTACTATTATGTTCCATCCTGGTGGGTAGAGTACCCAGTAAAGTTTGATATGTGGATTTGATTCCCAGCCATAGAGACAGACTAGAAACATGTGTGTCCATACAGGCAATAGTAGTATTTTACTAAAAATGTGTTTAGTAGTAATTTAACAAGGAAAAATCTTTGAGTTGTGCTAACCTCATACATTTATATATTTGAAAAATCAGAAGAGAAGGACTTGAAGGTTGAACTAGTTTAATTGTTGACCATTGTGAATTTTCTGTCTTTGAAGGACCTATACACCTAAAGATTGTAGTGTTACGAAGATTCAGATAAAAACAAAACGTATATGTTTAAAATATAAGTTCATTGACATGTCTTTGTCCGTCTGTAAATTTGCTTATCATCATATTTCATCAAGGAATTTGCGTCAGAAGGTTTTAAATATAGATGTACTTTATAACTTCCGGCAACTAAATCTACGTAAAAACAATGTATTTACAACAACTATCAAATAAATATCTCACAATTACATACCACGAACTTAGCGCGTCGTTTATAATGGGCACAACCAATACGTTTTTCAGTAATTTGTTCAAGTTCTGTCGACGATTCCCCATTTGCTTTTTCTGATTCTTCTTTTGACATGATTTAATGTTTCTGTGTAACACCAATACAATATCGTAAAAATATTAAGATTGCTTCAAGGTTAGGAAGGTATCTCACAATTGACTCTTCAATTAAATTTGTTTTGTAAAATGAATAGCAATTTACTACACGACAAACGTGTAGCTGCATGAGAAATTGAAAAGTGAAAACATATAGTGTATTATCTATGGTGAAAACTATGAAATGTCAAATAACAATTATCAAGTGACATTAGTTAGAATATTTGACTTTTGCTGGAAAATTTTTAATTCACAGTACCTACCTATTGTGTTAAACGTTTACAGTACTACCAACTTATCTGTTCAATTGGAACTACAGCCGTAATGTTATGAAATGACATTTGCTGTCAGTTTTTGAAGTGCGAGTGCTCTGTGTATTTTTAGTCTTGTTTTATTGTTAAAAGTATCATCATGCAGAAACCAGTAAAAATTGATGCGCCATTTATTATTTTAAAAGTTTTAGCTTTTATGAAAGAAGAAAAACGCCTTCAGTCTCCGAAAATACCATTTGAAAAAGTGACTGAGAGCGTTGCAGCTGCTACAGGTTGGTATTGCTAATTAATGAAAAAAAGTCCCACCGGTTCTTACTTTAAAAAAATGCGGTTTTGTAATTAATGAATGAAGAAAAAAGAGCTGAAGAAAGCAATACTAAAATTTCGATTCCTGGCAAGCATAGCAAAAGGAAACTAGGAAAATAGAAGTTGATGATTTTGATATTGGTGTAATAATTTGGTAATTGGTGTAATAAGACAGAAAGTACATGAATTTTTTTCAGTGAAGAAAGAGATTCCAATATGTCAAAATTATTGAACATTTTGAGAGAAGAAATGAATTTCCAGGGTAAACATGAAACACTTAAAAAACTGTTGCATAAAATAGGATTTCCGTACCATTGCGACCTAAACCCCATTGAAATGATATGGAGCTCAATGAAAAGAAATATCGTGGAGCATAATATTGGAAAGTCCAGTGCCGAAATTCCCCGGTTAATTGAAAATGCATTGAATAAAATTACTCCAGCAGAAGAAAAACTATTGTAACAATATAAAAATAAAAATAATTGAATACGAGTACCTATAGGAAACAGGATGGCTATTTAGATGAACCATTTATTCTTCAATTACAAAGCGATATTGAAAGCGACTCGAGTGATGATAATTATGATGACAGAAAGTTGTGGGAATCGTCGGGTCCGTCTACTTCTGGAATATAATACGTCTTCTGGAATTTCTGGAGTACAGCTATTTGAATATAAACATCATGATCACAATTATTTTTATAAATTATAACAATATAATATAAACCAGTTGTTATTTTTATTGTGTTATACGTAATATACTACGACTCACCTGGATTGGTACCACCGCCTTACCTATTCCTGTTACAATACCGTCAGTGCTCGCCATTGTCGCGTTCTGGTTTGTAGGGTAGGTAAACTTTCTCACGCAAGAGGCTTACCATCCTAGCCTCAGGCTGGCAACGCACCATTTCCACATTTGGTGTCTGTAGGCGACGTCCATTTCTAACCATCAGGAAATCCGTCTGCTTGTTTGCCTTCCAATAACAAAAAAAATACGTACCTACTTATGTGTTTAAAAAATAATTTTATAAAATATTACTAAGTATTTGATTTAAAAAAACTTGATATGGGCCAATTTTTAAGTTAGACGAGTAACTCAACTACGAAAACCGCATTAAATTACATAGACTTATTTTTCCTGATGCGCGTACAAACACACTGACAGACAAGTATTAAAAAAAGCATTTTGGCTTCTAACGGCAGTGAAAAGACATCTCGTGTGTACAGAATACAGCCTACAGCCAGCAGTTACAAATTCCCAATTGTTTTGTTATGCATTGTTAAATAACAACACTACTGACCGGCAACTGCACAGATAAGTTGGTGGCACCCCAATATAATGTTTTGTTATGCATTGTTAAATAGCAACACTACACGCGACACTACTGACCGGCAACTGCACAGATAAGTTGGTGGCACCCCAATATAATGTTTTGTTATACATCCTTAAATAGCAACACCAAACGCGACACTACTGACCGGCAACTGAACAGATAAGTTGCTATACGAGTCTTTGTTAGATTCGTATATTTAAAAAGTTATTACATACATTTAAAATGGAACTCTTTGGTTGTAGAATAATGAATGAATGAATGAATTATTCATTAATTACATGTGACTGTCAATTGTTTTGTGATCGTAGTGTCATTTTGAAAATTGTGTATCTTCTTCGTCATGGACTTTATCGTGACCATTTTCGTGCATTATTTACTACGATTTTCAGCGTGGCCTAACATAAATTCAGTACCTCGATCAACAACGGTCGACTTTTGGAGACGAAGCACCAAGCAAAACCACTGTATCACTAGATTAGCGAGTTTAATCATGGACGGTCTATGCTTACGGACGAAATGTGTCAAAAGCTGTTTATAATATTGATGATGTGGTGATGAACCTTGGATCTACGCTTGTGACCCCGAAACCAAACAACAGTCAAGGATGTGGGTTTTCCAAGACGAGCCGAACCCAGCAAAAGTCATTCGTGCAGAATGCACGTTGAAGCAAATGGTCGCCTGTTTTTAAAAGCTTTTATTTAACTTGCATTGTATAACTGGTGTAAATGGACACGTGGCTACAGTACTATAGAATTGTAAAATGGTTAATTCTGAATGGTACACGACCATTCGTTAGCCAGAAGTGTTCGAAAAAATAAGAAAGAACAATTGCCAACGAAAGATAATTCTGCATCATGACAAAATGGTAGCTGTCACAGGCCGGATGAAACAACTCGCTTTTTAGTAGGTCAAAAGATTGAATTGGCTGATTTGGGACCCAATGATTTATATTTATATATAAATATGAAAAATAAAATAAGGGATCAACGTTGTTGCGGTCAGCGAAGAGGCCGTTGATGAGTTCAAAATGCATGTTTTAGAGATACCATCAGAATGGAAAAAATGCTATGAGAATTGGTTTCAACATAATATTACGCAGAAGTGCATCGATCGACGTGGCGAATATTTTGAAACACACTAAAACTAATTTAAATGACATTTTTTTATGTTATTGGAAGGCAAACATGCAGACGGATTTCCTGATGGTAAGAAATACGCGTCGCCTATAGACACCAAAGGTGGAAATAGTGCGTTGCCAACTTGTCGCTAAGATTGTAAGCCTCTTGCGTGCGTAAGTTTACCGGCTACCCTGTCGAGCTGCCGGGGTGGAAGGCAGTTGACCTATTCTACAACGGAACCCGGACCAACACGGGGGATTTTTTATTCCGGATACATAAGGCTTCCTAGAAAAACACATAGGACGAATGTAGCAGTAAAAGCCCTTTGTTTTGTATAATTTGTTAAAGTATTTACTACACCTCGATATGGAAGAATGTTTTGGTATAATTAAAATATGTTCCTCGTAACAAATTTCAACACACATATTCCACAAATACATCTTTTAGATTTCATACATTATCTTGATTTAAAAAATGGCACAGCCTTAAATACTAGTCTCCTAGATGCCTCGACACAATTAATCTGGTATACCTACGGTACTTGTGGCACGAATATTAAATACTAATTATTATTACGTGGCTGATAAAGATGGTAAATATTGAATGTAGAGTGACGCGCTGACGTCGGACGCTACGATTCTCAACCACCGCGACCGGTAAAACAGCCAACAGCTCTTAATATACGTTTATATACGTAGGTCACACTGTAATTTAAAAAAACATGCTATAACCAAAATATTATGTTTATTGCTTTCCAAAATACTCTTCTTTACATTTTAAACATTTTTTATGGAACAAAATATGTAATTGCTATCATCATATTCCCTGATGATATCTACCGATAAGAAATCGTTAATTGTAATATTTATTTTGTTTTAATTAAAATTGATTTATTATTACATTTTCATCACAAACTTAAAAAAAGATCGATTTTTTAGAAATCAATCTTTTAGACCACGATTTTTTTGTGAATCGATTATCATGTTACGATTCGAATCGATTTAAAAATCAATCTTTTTCGGAAAGAATCGCCATCCCTACGTAGAACTTTGATGTATGATAAAAAATAATTGACAAATCATTTCCCGCCAATTGTTTTTTTTTTTTATTACTTAGAAGGTTCCAACGTTTGAAAAAATATAACATTCGGAATTCAAATAGTTCCGATTAGCTAGAAGTGCAAAACTTTTAGAGTGCCCCATACACTTATCTATACCTACTTACATATAATAAAACTGTTGAAGAGTGAATCCTGTTCTTTGAAGATATTTAAAAAACAATAGATCCTGGCGACAAAAAACAAGCAGCACAACACATTATTCGCATTTTTAGAATTCTTGTCCGTCTGTCTGTAATTTTTGTTACTCAATCGCGCAAAATCCACTGAACAGATTTAAATGAAACTTTTTCGGATTGTAGTTTGTACTACCGAGCAACATATAGGTTACTTTTTATCCCGGTAACTTGACGGTTTTCTGTGGGAGAGGGTGCCAAAATCTAAAATTGGCTATGAGTCATAAACTTAGGATCAGATTACATTTTAATTTTTTTATTTTATAGAACATAGCTTACAGAATAAATAGTCATATTTTCCAAGTTTTTTAGTTCACAAATTACAGACCTTAACAAATTTATATTATATTTTGCAGTATAAATAAACTTCAAGCATAACTAATTGAACTCTGAAATTAACAGGAACCTTGACGCCTAAAGATCTGGCTAAAGTGGGTAGTTGATTTTATTACATCCAAAATTGTTCTGAGTTAATTTTGATGAGATTTAGTCCTGTTATCTATTATTATATTTCGGCTGTATTTTAGTTCACACTTAAAAAGAAAGGCGATTATATTTATTTGTATTTTAAGTTTACAAAATAGATACAAGTAATAATAATAATAATAATAATAAAGCTTTGTTTAATTCCATACAACATTACACTAAAAAATAAAAAGAAACAATGAGACATTTATTACATTTAACATATTATGTATACATTAGTTTATTAATTATGCATTATTTAATCGTCTACTACTAATTAAATTCAATTTATTTTAATAATTATTTTTTTTATAATTTTATAGACATTTAAATTTCAATTTTAATAACATCATGTGTAAATAAATAATTGAGTCTTAGTAATAGGGTTCCGTTTTTTACGCTTTGGGTACGAAATTCTAAAAGGATAATAATTTATACAAATTAAAAACAAATACAATGTTATTACAAAGTTCTACTTATATTAAAAAGTTTGTAAGTATTAATGGTATTCGTAAGTATGTCTTTGTTACTCTTTAAATGAAACTTTGCAATAAGATAACTTATAATATATAAGAATAATATATAGGCTTCTTTTTAACCGACTACATTAAAAAAGGTTATATTTTTACGCAATAAACATTATAAATCAATGTTCACGGATCACTTCAATACATGTCTTCACGCCTAGTTCCTTGGCCAAAACCAAACACGCCGGTTTCAGAGACTCTTAGTACCATCCTCGGTTAATTATACGCGAGCTATTTGGTCTTGGAATGTCAACCTATGTCTCCTCGTCTACCTTCATAGCTGGTATATCTTTCATTTTTTCCGTTGTAGTTAGATAAGGTTAATTTTTAGCATTCCGTATCCAAAGGTTGAAAAACGGAACCCTATTACTAAGACTTCGCTGTCCTTCTGACTGTCTGTCACCAGGCTGTATTTCATGAACCGTGTTAGCTAGGGTGTTGAAATTTTCACAAATTATGAATTTCTGTTGCTAATGTAACAACATAATATACTAAAAACATAATAAAATAATTATATAAAGTCTCATACAACAAATATGATTTATTGCCGTTTTTATAGGTAATGGTACGGAACCCTTCGTGCACGAGTCCGACTTGCAGTTGACGGACTTCTCGACATTTAAAGAGTTTCGGTGAGTTAAATAACTTTGATATATATGCAAAGTCGTGTAAAACAACTACAATGTACAACAGCACCGCGGTAATCTGTATGTGCGAGCCTGAATTGCACTTGGCCAATCTCTTTTGTTTATAATAACCCGCTTGTTGTTTATGCAGATCACATCCACCACATCGCTGACGAGAAGGTCGCAAGTATCTGAAGGTTGTGCTCTTGAATGTGGCCTTCCACCTAACGGTAGCCAGGTTTCTCTAAGTGTGTGGAAGTGCAGCATTATATTCCTTGTAATACAAGTTGATCATATAAAAAAACCCCGACCAAGTGTGAGTCGTTATTGCGCACAAAGTGTTCCGTTAAATTAGTAAAACAAAAAAGTTTGGTGTTATGTTAGCTCAAAATTGAACAAGATGATATATTTAAGATTTTTGGTTGTTTGAGAAAATTTTTCATAGTAACATATACTTATTTTTCCACCATCAAAAAGTTGAGATTTTAACAAACCGAAACCATCCGACTTTTTTAAAAAAGCTGATATTTTACGCATAATTTTTCAATTGAAAATTAGGGTGTATTTTACGATAGTAAATCAACCAAACAGCCAGCGTCGAGATTTCGGTCTCGACACAAGCTGAGAGGGTCCCGTTGTAATACCCAAACACATGCAGAGGATTGCCTTTTTTATATATATAATATATCTACTTATTTTTTAAGCTTTTTTTCATATTCTTTTTTTAAATTCTTTTTTTTTTATACTTCAAATGTTGTTAAATTTTGGTGTATTTATATTTATGTTTCTATTCTATCTCTATTTCTATTTGTATGATCAGATGAAAAATATTTTTTTTTGTTTCTAAAAATTACAGTGTATTTTATACAAGGTAAGTTTTCACCGAATTTTGCAAAAAATATGTTTTTATGTGAAAGATTAAAATAAAAAACCAAAATTGTTGCATTTTTCACATCAATTTTGAGGTTATGTGAAAAAAAAGCAAATACAAAAGTTGTAGATCTTTTTATTACCTACAACTTTGCGATGAACTTTTTTCCATAGGACTTGGGGTTTTCCCTAAAATATTGAAAAATCAATTTTTATACTTAAACCCTCCCTCACCTCTCACTTCCCGACCTCCGCTCGAGCGTAATTTATTTTTATTTTCATTCTTATCATCTTCCTTTTCCAATAGTTTTCCTTCTAATATATAAAAAAATCGCCCAATAATTCCCATTAAAATTGGTCCAGCCAATTCTGAGATTAGCGGGTACAAACAGGTAGACAGACGGACAAAAATTCTGAAAAGTGTTTTTTTGGTATATGTAAGTACCTTGTAATTGTATACATATGCACTTAGTAAAAAGCGGTTATTTTAATATTACCTACACTCCAATTTTATTTATTTGTATAGATTTATTTATAAGTATCTCTCTTAATAAATACAACGACAAGACACAGAGACAACCGAATGCTTCATGTTTTTTATAAAAAAAAATATAAGAAAAACTTACCACAGAAAATTAAAATAGAAATCCAACAAAAACTCTTCCATTGACACATTTTTTTGTTCGGCGGCCGATCAAATGGCGCGAAACAACGACTGACTTGCGTGGTTTGGCTGCGCACGCGCATCAGACTGGGGATAATCTAATACACGTGCGGTAAAAGCTTATGTTTTATTGATAGCTTGATTGATTGTTCAGCAACCGATATGGGAGGTGTGATCAAGGATTCTTCACAGAATACATTAAGACTTATATATGTTCACGGCTAGTCCCAGTGGCGGATTTAGGCTTACTGCCGCCATAGGCCCGGTCTAAAACGCAGCCCTTTTTTACGAACAAAATTCTATAGAATTCAGAGGTGATTTTTTTAAAATAATTCAGTATAAATTTTAGCTCTGAAATATTAACGTTTTGAAAACTTTGCCGCCTTCCAAATCGTGCCGCCTTAGACCCGGGCCTCATGGGCCTATATGTAAATCCATCACTGGCTAGTCCCTTGCGTCGTAGAAACACGCCGATGTTGGAGACTCTTGCCACCAGTGTTGTGAAAGTAGATATAAAGTATTAGTAATACGTACATGTCTTCACGCCAAGTCCCATGCGGTATAGGCGGAGAACGACTAGGATGTGGCACGATTTCTAGATTAATTTTTTTACTCTCTTCATACAAACTACCTGGATGGCCGATTTGTTCGGTGTTTTTCTTAGTACCTACATGTTTTTTGGAATTATATCCACTTATAACTATGCAATTTACTAATAATATGAATAATATATAAAACGAGAAAAAATAAAAGAAACCCCTTGAACCCTGATTCTATGTGTTTTAAGGCGCCCGAGTTCCCGACCGAGCCAGTCTAACTTCGTAAATGGTGGAGAAATTTAGCTTTGTATTCTAATGATATTGCAGGAGGTTTTTTTTTTAATGAAAGACGATTAATAAATAAGGAAGCGAACAAGAACAAGCTTACGGGTCTCCTGATGGTAAGAGACAACCGTGGCTTATAGACATCATAGATGTTGTAGTTGCGCCGCTGTTCTGTGGCCGGGATGTTAGGCTTGATGAGCAAGTTTAACGGCTACCTTACCCTCCGGCCGGAACACGAAAATGTCATTATGGCGGTAGGAATAGGTAAGGTGGTGGATCTCTATCCAGGCAAGTTGCTGCACAGCACTCTACATCCAGGTCTTGTTGGCCACGCCCTTATTACAAAACCTCTTAAATACAAAATTTCAAGAATATTGTTGGAGCCGTTTGTCAATTGCTCGTTTAAAGGTATTATAATATACCGGTTACGGAGACTCTTGACTTTGTATAATACGCGAGTAATTTGCTCGTGGAATGTCAACCCAGGCCTTCCCGGATACTTACATCCATCCACAGTCGCTTTGTATATCTGTCAGTCCACATGGCCGAAACATCGAAGCAAGCCCTTTCTCATGTTTACACTAAAACTTTCTTTAGTTACTAACACTAACTCATTCTGTCTCTAATCTTGCTATTAGGAGTGCGGCCCTCGAGCATTGCTCTACAAACTTTAGGCGTGTATGAAAAAAAGTATGGCAAAAATTCAAAGTACGACTCTGGTTGCAAAAATATATATATACGTTTAAATCAAAAATCCGTCAAATGCGATGCGATTTTAGAGTTTTTATCTTTCTATCTATCTGTTTGTATCCGCTAATCTCTGAAACAGCTGGACCGATCTTGACGGGACTTTCACCGGCAGACGGCTATAATAAAAAATAGCTTGTATAAAATAAAATAATTAAATAAAAATATGAAGGATGTCGCGGGCACGGCTGGTTAAATC